>SNQJ01S0022032.1:0-42411 GCA_010110895.2 Picea sitchensis | reverse complement strand
CCTTTCTCTACCTCCCTATATCTCTTTACCTCTTCCCTCTCCCTCTCTCTCTCTCCCCCTCTAGCCCCCGAACCCCAAACATAGGGGGCTAGCTGAAACAACAATGGAAATGGAGAGAATAAATATGAAAAAATGAGGTGCATGTTATTGGTTCCATTAAAAATTAAAATTATGATGCTTTTTGGATCTCTCCCTCCCTCCCCTTCTCTCCCTCTCCCCTTATTACACATCTACGTTACCTCATCAAAATAAAATATCATAATAATCATAAGTAATTCCTACCCTCCCAAATGTTTTACCATGATTTCACTACATCCACACCTCCAAAAGATCATATGTCCCTTTCATTCAATCCATAATTGTCTAATCCCTATTTATTTGTCACCCATTCACTCTCAATGATGGAGAGAGTGAAAGGGAGACAGAGAAATAGTCACAAGACAATGATGGATTCAATGAATCGGACATATGATCATTTGGAGGTTTGGATTTAGTCAAATCATGGTACAATTTTTGGTGAAATCATGGAACAAAGTTTTGGATCCAACTCCAAATCACAAATTTTGAAGAGGTACCAATTTTTAAAGTTAATTATAATTTGCTAGTCATTTTTCAACATGAAGTATCTTTTTTTGAGAGAAACACTTTAGATCAATCCTTCCTCTATTATCTTTCTATATAAAGAAGAATTGATTTATTCCATCGTCTTCATGGCTCGAGTTAATATAGGGTTAAGGATTGAGTATAGTTTATTCCTAATCTTAGATGGAGCTAGGGGAGTCTATGTCATTGTCTACATCAAGATCTAGGTCAACGTCTAAATCTATATCTATATCTATGTGGTGGTCTAGGTCATGGTCTAGATCAAGCTATGGGTCTGGTGACAAGATATTTGGAGAAATGGAACCTACTAAAGCGAACATTATAACCATTTGGAGGCTTAGAGATCATGATATTGCAGTACACCCAAATTCCCAAATTGAAAGGACCATTTAGAGGCAGAGAGATATATATATTGCAATGAACCATCTGGAGGCCCAGACATCATGAGATTGCAATACACCCAATTTGAAATGACCGTTTGAGGCAGAAAGGCTTTGAGCATGTTTTTTTTTATTCTTTTTCAAAAGCTAAATGCCAAAAGAATTGTCATTCATTTCCCTTGGGCCCATACAACCCCTAGTGTTGTAATCTTGGCACTAATACCAATTGTAATATACTCAAAATTGTTGGGATTATTGGGTACTTAAAATTTTCCTCACCTTTGTCTTAATGGAAATGTTTATTCAAAACCACAGAGGCCACGATGGAGGAGAGATATCTCAAGTTGAGGACATTATATATGCTCTTCATGTATTTTTTGTTTCTAATTCTTTTCTAGAGTTTTGTTTTACTCTATTGATGGGAATATAAAATCTGATGCTCATAAAGAATTGAATTCCTTAACAACTTTGAATATTTCTCCTCAAAAATGTGTAAGGAAGGAGCCCTAAGCCAATCTCATACATTTTCTCATGCAATCGAGATCCATTACACCTCCATTATCTTGGAAAAGAAGAGTTGGAATATTTTCCTTATGGTTCTGAATTTTGACCACAATGACAAAAGATGCACCATTTTGAAAATCTTCCACTACATTATCAAGCAACTTTGAAATATCTCCAAATTCCAAGTTGTGGGAAGTAACATTACATGAATTTTGGATGTTCTTGAACATGATACATGCCACCTGGTAAAGATCACTTTTTTTCTTTTTGTACATCATAATCCCCAGCTCTCCAAAATTGATTAAAACTATTTTTCTTTGATTTTATACCTGAACAGTTCAGTGAAAGAAAAAATTAATTTAAATGATGTTCTCTTTGCAATGCATTTTTTGATCTCCACCCCTTCCCATTAAATATAGAATATAACCCTAATCATAATCTGATATGATCTGACACTCCAAAGGGTGCATTGCAATCTCACATCTTTCTGCCTCAAACGGTCATTTCAACTCGGGTGTACTGCAATGTCATGATGTTTGGGCCTCCAAATGGTTCATTGCAATCTCACTATCTCTCTGCCTCCAAATGGTCCTCCTTTATGCAATGATACAATTTTTATCCTTTGGTACAAGATGGAAGATAAGTAGTATAACTATCTATCTCAATTAGAATAACATGGTTATAGCATCTCCTCTCTTTAGTGAAAGACTCAATATAACCATCATAAACTAGATGACAACTTAGGTCAAAGGGAGTGAGTTTTTGGGTTATGATGGGGTTGCAAAAATTAGAGCTTCTGCCAAAACAATATTAAGCTAAAAAACACTTTCCTTAACATACTTCTTGTATAAAAAGGTATCAAGATGTATTGAATTAGCTAATGAGAAGTGTGAACCAGTCTTTAGAAAACTATCTTTGGGGGAAACCCAAAGTAGATTATATCCATCATTGGGAACTTTAGGCATATTCTCACTTCCTTCTGGAAAGAAAATTTCATCCAAATGGTAGGTTACTAAGGGATCATCCTTTCTCATTTCTTGGATTGATCCTTGGATATATTCCTTGGTGGTTGATATAAGTCCCTAGATGTGTCTAGGGACCTTGGATGTGTTCCAGGGAATCCTTGGATTTTAATTAATATTTATATTAATTAAATGTCAATATTTAATTACAATTTTAAATTTCCCTAACTATAAATAAGACCCTACCCTCTAGAATTCTATTACACTCACACTCACTCACTCCTCACTCTCCTATTTGTTGCGACTACCTCAGTTGTTCTCTCTTGATGATGGTGCAACAACCTTTTTGGACTATCTTTTCAAATCTGAGTTTTGTTTTGTTGGTGCAGCCTCTCCATTTGATGTAACAGTTTTAGATATGAGTTGTGTTTGTTGGTGAAGCCTCTCTATTTGATGTAACAATTTTAGATCTGAGTTTTGCTGGTACAACCTCTCCATTTGATGTAATAGTTTCATATCTGAGTTTGTTGGTGTAGCCTCTTCATTTGGTGTAACAATTTTAGATTATTGTTTTATGTGATTGAGGTTTTATTTATGTGATTGTGGTTTTATATGTGTTTAGGGTTTTGATAATTAATATTAATATTAATTGACATTTTAATTAATATTTATATGAATTAAATGTCAATATTTAATTACAATTTTAAATTTCCCTAACCTATCTCCCTAACTATAAATAAGACCCTACCCTCTAGCATTCTATTACACTCACACTTGCTCACTCCTCACTCTCGTATTTGTTGCAGATACCTCGGTTGTTCTCTCTTGATGATGGTGTGGCCTCCTTTTTGGACTATCTTTTCATATATGAGTTTTGTTTTGTTGGTGCAGCCTCTCCATTTGATGTAACAGTTTTAGATCTGATTTTTTTTTGTTGGTGCAACCTGTCTATTTGATGTAACAGTTTTAGATCTGATTTTTTTTGGTGCATCCTCTCCATTTGATGTAAAAGTTTCAGATCTGAGTTTGTTGGTGTCGCCTCCCCATTTGGTGTAACAATTTCAGATCTGAGTTTTGTTTGTTGCAATTGTCTTGTGATGGTCTATAGCTTGGAAAAACTATTCCTAATTCCTTATGACAGAGATCAAACCCTAGAGGTTTAATCCATGAACCTAAAACTATTTATGAGCATATTATAAAGGTTTCCATCCACACATGTGACAGGTACATCTTTCTTAGATCAAGAGGTAAGCTTGAGTTTTGTCTTTTCACTCAGAAATATTTTTTATACTCATAATTTAATTTAGATCTGTTTATTTCTTTTCACATATATGCTCATCTTGTGAACAAAAAAATAAAAAGGCATTATTTGTTTCTATTTTTCCCTAATTCTAACAATTTTCCTATGACTTTGACCAAGGGCACAATACTCTAGGAAGCCTCCTCACACTTCTTGTGATCATTCTTCTTTCTATTCTTAGCCTATACCAAAGTTAACCAAACATCACAAAACAACACAATTCTTGGAATCATACTAAGATCTTTATTACTAAGCTCTTGTTATGGAAACTATGTGATATGACACTCAAATCATAACTTGTATCTACATCTTATCGAACTCACTATGAATATTTTGTATGATTAGAGTGGTATCATTCTTAGGAATATAAATTATCAAGATTAAGACTTCTTGACTTATTAATTGTATTATACCAATCTTATTGAGGCAATGACATCAATGAATATGGGAAAGGTGATTGCCTTGTTTCTCTAATAAGCTGCCATTACTGGTTACCAGTCGTATTGCTTTACCATATTCATTCGTATTCAACGATAAACCTACTACTAAAACCAGTCTAATTTGGGAGTAGAGGTTATACAACCATTGCATGAATTATTCCCATTTAATTGATACTCATATGAACTAATAGCATGGACTAGTAATACATGTATATCCTTATTTACTCCTATTGCGTGATGTATGTACCCGATGAGTGAAATGAATATGGAATAAAGGGGAATTCACATTACCACATATAGGTGAATGACAATAATCTTACATCATATATATGTGTACAAAGCTCCTTGTATCTCATATGTATAAACACAAGTAAATCCTAGGAATCACTTATATTACCATAAGTTGATAGATATGAATATGGTATGATCACATCAGTATGAGTTCCATCTTCTTGAATAGGGATAGATCATTTCTTTGGTGGACGTAGCCCATATTGGGTGAACCATGTATATCTGTGTCTCTATTGTATTGAGTATCTGTTGTGTTTTATTTTTTCATCTATTTTATATTATTGCTATGTGATCCTCTTTTTTCTAACAAGAAACACCAAACCATAAAGGTAAGAAATAAGCTCATTAATATATAAGGGAGAAGTGGTGGATAAAAATGACCTAGTAATTTAGGTCACCATTACAAGAGGGGATGGTCACTAGGCAAATAACTCCCCAAAAATACCTATGTGTGCACATGTGCAATGTTACTAAAGTTTATTGAAGCTTAGTTACATTTATAAGTTCCCCACAAATGATGTTATAATGATCATCATTATGACACTAGTTACAAGATTACATCAATCTACTAGACAAAATTAAAACACATTCTAACATATCCCTCATCTAGAAATGAAAAGCCCCAATGCATGAATCAATATGGATCTTTAAGTTTTGAAGCTATCCATATGAATTCTTATCCTGGTGCTATAAGGTTTGGAAGTTTCCTTGTTGACCTTAATCTAGATCTAAATAAACCCATTTTAGGTCACATCAAAATGGAAAAGGGAATCTAGTAACAGATGTAGGCTCGCTCAACAATTGAGGAAAGAAGTATTAACATATCTCAATAAACTATATCCATGCTTGACTCACCCCTTTCAATCTTCCAAGAATAGACTAGCTCTTCTTGTGTAGAAAAAATCCTAATGTCTTCTAAAGGAATTGAGGAGTAATCCACTAGAATTTCTTCATCCATCAATCGATCCACATAATTTCCTTATTCCATACAATATATGCAAGAAGCATACTTTTTTCACACACACACACACATGAAAAATCCATAACATTTTTATGTTGAAATAAAAATGGTAAAGTTACACTCATAAAGTGCACTATGACTTGAAAGAAAAACTTAACAATAATAGCTCTTGATATTCTTCCAATATAATTGAATGACTTTGAAATCTAGTATCTCAAAATAAGTTGTCCACAAACATATTACATCATAAGAAAACGAGCCTAGATAGGTATTACAATTTGAAATTTGATCCCTTGTTCCAGATCTAGTGCTTTAACACACACAAATGGCCTTGTTAAAATTTGTTTCTTCTACACACTTTATGAATAAGGACTTAACAAGAAGAACGCCATTGAAATTGTTTCATGTATATGAATCCAATGAAGGAGGTTGTTCATCAATCCAACACACAGTTCTTGAGTTTTTTCAAGTTGTACCTCACTTTCTCAGACAATTCATAGACAATTTACCTAAATGTTCATAGGGGAGTGTGAATCACAACTTAAAAAAATATTTTTTCAATTGCAACAAGTGAGTTTCAATGGGGCCATCATCTCTGTGAAGTCACGAATTTGAATGTGCAAGATCTCGTGATTTGACCCCCATATCCAAATCCTATGATTTAACGGATGTGCAAATTCCCTTGTCAAAAATTGTTTCTTATAAATGCTTGTATGATTAAGTACTCTCATAGAAGGTCATCCTTAGGACTATCCCATGAAAATGAATCCAAACAACTAGACTTCTCATGAAATCGACTCAAGGTGCTTTAGTTTTTTTGAGTTGTAGATCGCTTACCCAAACAATTCAAGGACACTTTCCCTAAATGGTCCTTGGGGAAAAAATTAAAAATTTGAGTTGGAACAATGTGGTGTCTATTACAACATGTGAGTTCCATTCGAGCTATTTTCCTCTTGTATTCACCAAGGGTTAAGGTCAGAGATATAATGATTTGACCCCAAGAGCCAAATATAGTGATTTAACACATGTGCAAATGGCCTTGTCCATAATCATTTCTTATATACATTTTTGTGGCCAAGGACTCATAGATAAGGGAATCATCAACAATATACCATGGATATCAAAATAATAGAGCATACTACTCATTGAATTGACTTGTGTTTCTTTAGTTGTTTCATGTTGTATCTTACTTGCCAAGACAATTCAGGGATACTATCCATAAATGGTCATGGTGGAAAACCATGTAACAAATGATTAGAAATAATGTTTTATTAGTTTTAGGAAGTGAGTTTCATTAGTGCCATCATCACCATGTAGTCACTGAGGTTGAATGCATGATCTTGTACTTTGATTCCTAGATCCAAATCTTATGCTTTAACACATGTGCAAAATACCTCATCCAAAATAATTTCTTCTACACACTTGTATGGCCAAGGAATTGAGGTGAAGAGTGTCATTGGCATTGTCCCATGTAGACCAATTCAAAGGAGAAGATTTTTTCTTGAGCTATTTTGAGTTGTAGTTTTCTTTCCCAGACAATTTAGGGATTATCACTTGCCCTAAATGATTATAGGGTAGAAAATAAAAATAGTGACATAGAACATTGTGCCATGAATTTTAGAAAGTGGGTTTCAATATAACAACCATTCCCTTGTACTCATATTGTTTGAAGCCAAATGATCTCATGATTTGACCCCTAAATCCAAATATGATGCTTTAACACATGAAAACAACCTTGTCAAACAAAATTTCTTCTACAAGCATGTATGGCCAAGGACCCAATGAGAGGGGCATTGTTAGGACTATCTTGTGGAGATGAAACTAATGAAAAAGACTTCTATTCAAACCAACTCATGGTTCTTGAGTTATTTCAAGCTATAGCTTGCTTGCCTAGATAATTCAAGGAAATTTTCCATAAATGGTATCGAGGGGGATGAAAACCATTACTTGGAATGACATGTCATTAATTGCAACAAGTTAGTTTCATTAGGGCTATTTTTTCTATGAAGTCACCAATATTGAACATGTGAGATATCATGATTTTCTCCCTAGATAAAAAAATGGTGCTTTAATGCATGTGGAAATGACATCCTCCAAAATCGTTTAATCTACATAATTATGTGGCCAAGGACTCATGGAGAAGGACATCATTGGAACTATTCCATGAATATTATTACATTGGAGAAAACTACTTGTTGAATTGACTCATAGTGTCGATTCATTTCAATTTGTAGCTTACTTTCCTAGACATTTCATGCACACTTTCCCTAAATAGTACAAGGGGTAAAAATCCAAACCAACACTCAAAATGGTATGCCATAAATTGCAAAAATTGAGTTTCATTGGGTCCATCCATGAGTAGTCACCGAGGTTGAATGTGTGAGATCTTGTCATTTAACCCCTGGATCCAAATTTGGTGCTTTAAAACGTGTGGAAATGACCTCAACCATTATTGTTTCTTATGCACATTTGCATGTCCAAGAACTCATGGAGAAGGGTGCTATTGGAAATAGTCATATGGAGATGAATCTAATGGAGCATACTGCTTATTGAACCAACTCACAGTTCTTTAGTTTATTTGAGTTGTAGCTTATTTACTTGGATAATTCAATTAAACTTTCCCTAAAATGATCCTGAGGGAAAAAATGCAACACATGACTAGGAACATCATGATATTAGTTGAAATAAGTGAGTTTCATTGGGTACATCATCCCAAGTAGTCATCGAGGTTGAATATGAGAGATCTCATGATTTGACCCCTAGATCCAAATCCAGTTCTTTAATACACGTTCAAACAAGTTCATTCAAACTATTATATTATTCATACTTGTATGGTTAAGGACTTATGGAGAAGGGTGTAATTAACATTGTCCTATGAAGATGAATCCAATGAAGCAAAATTCTCATAGAAATGCCTCATGGTTCATGCGTTGTTTCAAGTTGTAGGTTGCTTGTGTGGACAATTTAGGGTCACTTTCCCTAGATGGTCCCATGGAAAAAGAAATGAAAATAGCGACTTGGAACAACATACCATTAGTTGTAGCTAGTGAGTTTCATTGTAACCATTTTCCTTGTGAGGTCATTGAGGGTGGAGAAAAAAAACCTTGTGATTGAAAATTGACATTTTTTTTTTAAATACCTACCTAACGTTGATATTGCGACATCTGGTAACATCGCTCCGATGGAACACACCTTGGTGATAAACAACTGGTTGTAGGTTGAGAAATGTTACTATACGTTGGTATTACAATGTATGGTAACATCGGTCCCATACAAAACACGTCGGGGATGAATAAATGGTCGTCAGTTGAGCGACGTTAGCATACGTCAGTATTACGACGTATGGTAACGTCGCTCCCATAGAAAACACATTGGATATGAATAAATGACCACCGGTTGTGCGACGTTAGAATACGTCGGTATTACAACATATGGTAACATCGCTCCCATAGCACACATGTAGTGGAGACCAATGAAATGGGATGTCAAAATTCCTATGTCTATGACGTCATTGTAGCGAAAACTATATGGGGTTTGGACAGTCAAATCTGAGATGACACATGCCTGCATGAAACATCGCAATAGAGACAATTGCTATGGCATTGAAAAAGCGATGTCATGTGGAATGACATTTGAGGGGGTCTGTTGTTTGTCATTATCCTAACAATATAAAGTGGCAATTGCATCGAAAACATCATCATAATTTGACCCAAATGTACTAGTGTGTGAATGCATCCTTGGCCAATAGAATGCCCCAAGAATGGTATCTCAATATTCCAAAAAAATACTTAGAATTCTTTAAGAAAAATTGGTTCTATCACAGTGCCTCAAATACCCATGCAAAATGCTTCTTGTGATCCTCCACACTTTCTATGTACACCATGATGTAATCAAAATACACCACAACGAACTTGTCCAAAAATGGTTGCAACATGTCATTCATCAATATGAAGAATTTTGCAGAGGTGTTGCACAACCCAAAAGACATCACTAGGAACTCATAGCTCCCATACCTTGTTACCATTGTTACATTTTATTCATCGTCATATGCAATCCACACCTGATAATACCCATGTCACAATTCGATCTTCGAAAATACTTTGGCCTTGGCCAACTTTTCAAAGAAATCTGCAACTAAAGGAAACAAGTATCGATTCTTCACAATTTGTTTGTTTAAGGCTAAATAATACAAACATGTCCTTATCTCTGAGGTGTCCTTATTCTTCTGGAAGAAAACTAGGGCATCATATGGTTACCTCGACAGACAAATGAAATCTACATCCATCAATTCTTTCAACTACTGCTTCAAATATTCCAACTCATGTTTGGAAAATTGGTAAGGAGAAATTGTTGGTGGTTGTATCCCAAGATCTATCTCTATAGGTGGTCAACAATGTGTCATGGTGGGAGCACTTTCAGAAACTCACCCATAATTATGTCTGCAAAGTTACCCAACATTTCAGTGAGCTTAGGTGGAACACGCATCCCTACTCCATCCTCTTGAACTTTCCTAACAAATGTATAAATATGTGATCCATTCCTCCCTGCTTCTCTCTTCATACTTAATGCAAAAAAAAGTTGAAGCTTTCCATTAGCCTTCCTTGCAGTTGTGTGAAAATCCCAAACCTTATGTTCACCAAGTATAACCATCTTGTCCATCCATGGTAGGAGGACCAAATGCACCATTCTTAGGAACTACTACCGAAGAATCACCTCAAAGTTTTCCATAGGCATATGTAATGTACCCAGCCTCTCACTGGATGGGCATGCCACACCAAGAACGCACCTCTTGGATGATTTTGAATCTCTGATAACAATCAATTAATAAAGAAGCATGAAATACATACATGCAATGATCAAGATTCATACTACAACATAAAATACATGTACAATATACCATGCACAACATTAACTAACAAGTATGCATATTATCAGTACAAATCTCAGATATAATAATTTAATATGCATAGGAAATAAATACACAAGAAAAGGAAACCATAGCAGAGAGAACTTATCTTTTATAAAAGAAGAAACCAATTGGATGCATACCAAGGGAACTACACCCAATCATAGACACTGTTGTTCCAAGTCTCAACAACAATGTCACCCCCGAGCCAGGGCTATGAATCCACGAGTACAGTTCCAGAGTGTTACTTGGCTTCCCAAACCAATCAACACTCAAGTTCTCATAGGATTCTCCATCACTCACAACAATCCAAGTACCCAGCTCTCTTCTTCCCATATTGCACCACCCAAGAGAATGGACCTCCACCCTTCTCTGCCACGTAGCCCTCAGTCAGTCCTTTTCCTTCCAGGTCTCCAATGTAGCTGGTCCAAAATCTCCATGTTGGGACTCTTATGACTTGCAGTTGTGAGCAAATATGAACATAGGCCAAGCATCTCAAACGTGTAGGCCTCAAATCATGGCTGGATTACACCAACAATATCTACATCCAACAAAACCATGGTTGTTCTTCCATGGTTCGATTTCCTTTCCCAAGCCAAACGCGAATGAGGAAAGATGAGTGGGTGACATAAAAGAATGGAGTGAGATTTCCATGAAAGTTGTAAAAATCAAGTGAATGAACGCTTGCGGCAACCAACAACAACACCAGAATGGGGACAAGAATGAGAGTGAGCAAATGACCAAAATGAATGAGAGAATTAGCCAACCAGAGAACCCCTTACACAGACCAGGGACGGGTTTTTGTAATTCGTGGGGATAAATAACCTCTTGGCCTCCCCTCCAAGAGATCATGTAACTGATTCCCCCCAATTAAGAAAAATGGGTAATAAAAAATTGGAATAAACACTTAGCCCCTCAAGCCCCCTCTCTTATGGAATCATATCCCCCTATAACTATATTCCTTGTCCTTCTAGCAGCCATAGATGTATTTATTATTAATAATGATCACACATTACATTTATTAGGCACACTGGACTCTCAATAATTGTTTTAGCACTCTGGCCTCTCAACAATGTAACAATACATTTTTTAATAAGGGGGCTCAAAACCTAGGGTGTTACATCCCGTCCCCCTTATTTTGGAACTGTCCTCAGTGCATATACAAACACGAATCAAAATTCCAAAATTTATTCAAAAAACTGAGGGTACTCTACCCGCATGGCATCTTCATGCTCCCATATAGAATCTTCAGGACTATAGCAGGTCCACTGAACTTTTACGGGCTCTATAAATAGATTCCAGAGCATTTTTGAATTTTCTATCCAGTATTCGCACTATCTAGACCTGAGAGTCTCCCTCTGTCTCTACCTGAATCAAATGCCAATCAATAACAAGGTTAAGATCATGTACATATTTATTTAGAAAAGAGACATGAAATACATTATGCACATTCATGGAAACATGGAAGAAATCATGTATGCAGCTAGCCCTATTCTGTCTAATATCTCAAATGGGCCACAAAATCTGGGCTGCTAGTTTTGTACAACTACCCAACTTCAAAGATCTCTTATTGGGATTTACTTTCAAAAGCACATGCTCTCCTACTTTAAATTCTCTTGTTTTCCTATTCTTGTTGGCATAAACCTTTTGTCTATCATGAGCTACCTTTAAATTCTTCTTAATCATAACCATATGGTATTCCATTTCCTTGAGAAACTCTGTGTAAAGTAGCTAGAGAGGTAGTGGCGGGACCTAGAGGGCCCATAGTGATAATAGTAGAGGTCATTCAATGTAAGGTGGACTAGGTCCACTATATTATTAAATAAGGCACACTAACTACTAGGTAGTTAGATATAATAAATGGGTAATTAAGATATAATAAATATAGGGACTACTTAGAAGGTTCTACTTCTAGGAGGATTCCTCCTCTAGAATGTTCTTAGGTGATGGTAGCACTATATAGGGGACAAGCAATTTAATGAGACATGAAGTAGCCATTTAGATGGTAGCTCAATGGGAGGATGCCCCCCCTCAAATAGAGTGAGACAGGGAGAGGATCCCTTCCATAATAGGATCCATTATGCAGTGTTACTTACCTACCTCAAGGTTTGATAGTAATAAAGGAGATTTTTCATATTTTTCTCTGTATATATTGTGGTGATTTTGTATTTAGTGTTTTGGTTCTTAACAAAATTGGTATCAAAGCACTTTCTTTGGAATACATTGTGGGAAGACATTTTTATTTATCTTGATTTTTTTTTGGAGAGAGATAAAGGGGGCATGACATTCCAAAATGTTTTTAGGTATATTTAAGAAATTTGCAGAAAACAGTTGTATATCTAATTTCCTCTCAGAAAAAACACCAAATTTAAAAAAAATCATCGAGAAGCAATAGAGTCAAGATATTGAAGTTTCAAAATCTATGAATTTTTTTAGAGGTTTTTAGTTGTGATGATTTTATTTATTTATTTCTATAGCAATTTGAAGGGGCTAGATTTTTCAGGCTCAAATTATATCTGAGTTCCTCTACAATTTCACCGATTTAAAAAAAAATCAATTAAAGGCGAATTAGGTGAAGTTATGAGCATTTAGAGATTCAGCGATTATTTTTTAGGGTTTTCAGGAAGCGCGATTTTGCAAGTGAAGTTATTGTTCTATTTTTTGGGTTTTTGTGATGAATGTGGGGGACCGAAGAGTTCCTTAGAGATCATCCATATGGCTATTTCATCTCAAACCCTCAAGAGGGGTCTTGAAACCCATTCAAATCAAATTGTATGACACATTGGATTCTAGATTGCATGACCTTACAGATGGCCTCAATGATAGTTTCGTAGTATTCAAGATTCGATGGATAACGAAGCACAGCATATGTATTTCTTATATGGTAGACATCAGGGATAGATATAATCAAGAGAATATATGCGCTTGGTATCGATTTTGAGGCGATTGTGACATGATTGGTATATGGATAGTTGTCATTTACGGGATGACAACCACTTTCATATTTTTGTTGATGACTCTAATCCACCTTCTATAGAGAGCATCAATGTGACAAATCGAGAGCCAATGATTATTACCGGTGTCCATCCTTCATATTTTTGTAGTGGTATTATTCGCCTAGATTCTACTGAGCCCTTTTTCCCTATTATGTGGATGAATCTTCTTATTTGGATCCACACATGATAGGTAGATCTTTGGAGCATCATTTGGAGTTAGTTATTGGGTTCCAAAATCTTCCGCGGGAAGTTCACATGAGCACTTAGGTTCCAAAAGATATTCCTGGGAGTTCATGATCACTTGGACATGGGACTCGGACTTACAATAGTGGATTGGACTACTTCAACGGGGTAGCTTTCCTTTCTACATGGGATATTGGTTCTCCTGTCTTCTTCAGCATTATAGCCCACAATTATTTATGGGACCCTAGTATATGGTTGAACATCAAGCATTGAGGACCTTACTTTCATAAAGAGGATGGAATGTAAGGTAGCTAGAGGAAATTTGAGTAGAGGGGGGCGGAGGGGCCATAGTGATAATAGTGGAGGTCATTTAATTTAAGGTGGACTAAGTGCTATAATATTTATTAAATAAGACCCACCTATGGTAGTTAGATATAATAAAATGGGTGATTAAGATATAATAAATGTAAGATGAGGATTTCTTAGAAGGTTCTACTTCTGAAGATTCCTCCTCTAGGAATGTTCTTAGGTGATGGTAGCACTATATAAAGGGGATTCGAAATGTAAGCCAAGAGCAGTATTGTATTGTGAGTTGTAGCTCCAATGAGGATTCCCCTCGAAGAGGTAAGTGAACAGGAGATGATACCTTCCATAATAGGATCCATTGTACATGGAGTGTTGCCCTATCTCAAAGGTTTGATGGTAATAAAAGAGATTTTGCATATTGTTCTTGTATATCTGTTGTGGTTCTTTTGTATTTAGTCTCTGGTTCTTTCTTAACAATCCTACCAATATTCAATAGTATTGCAACCATAATGTAACCATGTAAATACAACCTCTTTAAACATTGTATCATATCACTTGTGATATGTCACCATCATGAACCAAGTACCACAATCATGCCTTATCTCAAAAAATTACCAATTGTTGTGCTAATCAAATAATACCAATGGTGTACTATCAACAAGCATATGCCATCTATGAGTCAATACAAAGCGGTGGCATTACCATGCACCAATACCAAAAGATGATGAATCCCATATATGTATACCAAATCCTCCATAAAACATGCACCAATCAAACTATTTGCAAAGTAGGTGCATCTGATTTACTAGAAAAGTACCAATCATTCATCGACTATAGATCAACAATGTTGTACAACATCATCACCTCATCAAATAACCAACCACATTATGTCTCAACATATTATCCCAATCCATATGAAAGATAGATGCACCATGAGTATCAGCTTATTAGCTTCCAATAATACATCATAAGATATACCGACCATGTACACCACCATCAACATCACAAGATGATTAATCCCAACAAATCAACATCAATCCAGACTCATGGGTTAGTTCGATGCACCCAATATTTATTTTATTATACCATTGTGTGATCTCACCATGAAACCTGCAACAAAGCCGATTGTGAGACCTCTGATAAACAATGTCAGACCTTTCATTATAGAGTTATACCATCACATCAGAGCTCAATGCATTTGCCTTTTCCCAAAGACTTTTACAACTTGTATCTGTGACGCAAAAGCTACAGTAGGGGCACGTATGGCGCAAGACTATTCAAGATTGACATCGTATACACACAACTATCCTGCTTATCCTGTGGTGTGCCTTAGTAGATGACTTGCTTTTGTGCTTCCCATGGATCATTCCTCACAGTCACATCTTCTTCACCCCATACGTAGATGAAGCCCTTCTCCCTCATGGCAGACTCAGGCATCCATGTTTTCAAATATATCTCTCTTTCTTACTTCGGTCCTTCTTCTAGCCATGCTATGTGAGGTCATCATCATCATGGACTTTCTTCTTGTGTTCCGGTACTCCTGGGATTTGTGGCCAAATTCACAACAGCTGTAGCATCTCATGGAGATTCTGATGGAACAACAATATGTCCCTGCCAGTCCACATCTCAACACCTTGGCAAAGATTGTTATAAAATATTCATTATATCTCCTTTCATAAAATCTACATTCAAAGGCTTTGTGACCATCATTACGTTATAGTACTTACATGGAAAATACTTTGATAGCTTTGCTTTGGTGTCCCAAAGTGGCTTCTTGATGTCTTCCTTGGTTGTTCTTTTGAGAATCTTCTTTGTCTTGTGTAGATGGTTGTTTTGCAACATTGTCTTCCCTTATTTGATGGACTTACCTCAGTAAGCTGCTAGGTGCTTGCTTCAACATGTATCTTCTCCTTTGTATCCAAGACACGATTTATCACATGGTGGTCTTTGAATTTCCAATATCTCCTCCAAGATTCTTAAAGCTATTCAAAATTTGTTTGACTTCTCTACCTTCTTTCTAAAGGTCAACAATTTCAGCTTCTAGCTTACAACATGACTCTTCCTTTTCATTTCCTTTGAATCTTCAATAGTCCCTCTATTCTTTTGGCTTATTCAATTTGGGTCTTGGGATGAATAATGGTTTCAAAACTTTTTCTAATCTCATCATCTATATTCGTATCTTCTTTTCCATTGTTTAGTAAATTGTGATCTCTTCTTCCTTTTCTTCTAATTTGGGAACTCTCTTCTTGTTCTTTGAGCATTCCTTTAACTTCAAGATGTACAGCGACTCCTCTAAGAACTTCTTATTGTTATCAAAGATAGTTATGAGTATTAGCCATAAAATTGATCCTCCCTATACATGTATAAACCCTCTTTAATTTCCTTTTGAAGTTCCTAATAGATTTTCTTCTATTCTTTTCCATGGGATAACTATAATCAAACTTTACACAAGCTGTTTCCTAGATCACATCTTCTTCACTTGAAAAAATTAAGCAGCTATCCATCACACTTTGAATCATTGCAATCAAAGTCTTTACCTTAGTATCTTCCTTCTTGACAATACCATCACATGATTTTTTTCCTTCATTTGGAAATGTCTTCAAGATCTTCCTTTGTACCATCATTACTTGATTCCCTTATGAATCCATTGGAAATGTTTTCAAAATCACATTTTAGAAATAATGCATTAAAGAGTGTTTGATGATTCTTTACCTTTGGTAGTCTTGATGGAGTGGTGCTTCAGTTTCTTCCTTCTCCTTCTTGCTTTGATATGTCTCCTCTAGCTTTATCCATAGATTCTTGGTGGAAGTGCATTTGTCCCATGCTCTCTTTGATAGGTCTTGAGAGTCCACTGGGAATGGTGTGAGAACAATGCATCATTCTTCTTTCCTTCCCTTTGGGCTGAAAACTTTGACTTGTTCATGTGGAACCTTGTCCATAGATGGTTGCCTTCAAATGGTTTCTCCATTGTCTTCAGTACTTTCATCCTCTATTCTCCAAGTAGAATTCTTTTTCCTCCTTAAAAGGTTGGAACTTCATCATCCATTTATTGTGTCTATGGATCTCATAAATCTGTTAAAGGCTTGTAGTGAAGGCCTTCTCACAGTACCAATTGTTGGACACACCTACCACACATGGGGGTGTGGTGGGTGTAGGACATTTTTTCCCAAAACTTCCCTCTTACACAAAATCCTTAGTTAACAATCACATTTTGCTCATTTACTCATTGATACCATTTATATTCATTTGGTCCAATGTGGGCCATATCAACAACCTTATCATCAATAAATCATCTCCACAGGAACACAAACAACACAAGATGCATACAATTTTTAGCATTTATGGACTTCAATCAAGGGGTTTTTCAACAAAAGGAAACTAAATAGAAAAACTCTACAAAGGCATGAATATATGAGAGACTCATCTTACATTCTCAGCACCAATTGGGATGAGGGCAAAAATTCTCAACAAATATCAATCATGAACATAAACAAGTTACATCAACCATGCACCAACACATTATAAACAACATGCAATCAGCACAGCTACCATAGAGCAAGTGCATCCAACCATGTACCAAAGTATATACCAATCCTTCAAGAATGAAATCATCAACAATTATTCATCAATGTACCAAACATCATCAACTATACCTCATGTATGTGCCAACTCATCAGGCTGCTTGTCTCAGCATGACTAGTTTGGATTAAGTCAACAGCCCAGGCTTGATAATCATAGCTTTGTACATGAATGAATAAAGATCACAGGCTGATATAAGATTTTCTTCAGTGTGTTTTATGAAATACCTCCAAGTGGAACTACATGACCTCATAAAAGGCATTATAGCAAAATGACGCCTGTATTTGGTCTGACATTCTAGAGCGACTGACATAGGCGTGGCCTACTCAAGTATTCATTAGATTGATATGAGCTAATAAAAATCACTGCAAGCTTGTACTAACAACACATTTTGTTCTCCACTGAATTTGGATATGTTATGAGCCAATTTATGACGTTTTACCAAAACACTGCTTTTGATTGGTTTAGGGATAGCCATATTTATTTTTACGTGTAGTGTGGCTCCCAAATACAACGACCCTGAGATGAATTTTTTACTGGAATGCGGGGTATGTTTTCTGATATCAATAGAAATTTCCTTGGTCTTAATCATTATATAGAAAATTTATAGCCGAAAATGGGTAGGATGACTTATGAAATAACCACCACCTTAGAAGCACCATCAAAGATTTATCCTTCCTTGCATTTCGGCCTTCTTTTCTTCACCTTTCCCTCATAATTTATGCTCAGATATCCTTGGTTATCTCAGACACATACAAATATTCAATATTCTCAAGTTTGATTAAAATGAAGGCTGCTTGCCTCTTATTTATACTCTCAGTAGCTTCCTTAAAAGGAAACATCTTCTAGAACCATGGCCCCACTTCCATGTACAGGGTTAACCCACTTCCTAATTTCTCCATTTCGTTTATTATTTAAATAATTTATTTTGTATTAACTTTGGATTATAGTACCTTGTCCATTAAATTTATTATTTAAATAATTTATTTTGTATTAACTTTGAATTATAGTACACTCATCACTTCACTTTATTATTTACCTTTTAAAAACCCTTAAACCACTTTGACTACTTTGACCTTTTGGGGCTTCTATATGACATGTGAGGGTCCTCCAACTTCGTAAGGCCATAACTCTCAAACCATGAGGAGTTATGTGATGTTCCACATACCACCAGAAATGGCATGACATGCTATATCTATATAGAATAGTATTGTCTGAAAATATATCATAACTCATACCGTTACCTATCAAACAAACTTGGGTCCATTACCCAAACCCAGGGTCTCCAACTTCTCATGGCCATAACTCTCTAACCATGAGGAGTTATGTGACATTCTACATACCACCGGAAATGGCATGACAATCACTATGCATCTAGGATAGTTTCCCTGACAAATTCAATGTCCTTAATATCATTATTCCACATACAATCATGGGTCCTCCAACCATTCTTCTAGGATAACTCAATCCGCAAAGCATCTTCCCATGAGGGATTTCACCATAAGGGGGTCACTTTGGAGTTCATCCATTTGTGCACCTTATCAATCATGATAAGATAATAATGAGAGAATGGGTCCTCCAACCATTCTTCTAGGATAACTCAATCCGCAAAGCATCTTCGCGTGAGGGATTTCACCATAAGGGGACCACTTTGGAGTTCATCCATTTGTGCACCTTATCAATCATGGTAAGACAATAATGAGTCATATATACATTTTTCCAACAATGCATCATTTACCAATGAAACCACATCAATCCATCTTCATCATGTATCAATGACAACTCATTGATCCATCTTCATCATATCAATGAAAACTCATTTATCCATCTTCATCTATGCATTCTCATCAAGGACAATACATATTATATTACATCAACCATCAATCAATCAATCCTTTGACATCAGCCAATCAATTGACATCAATCAATCAAACCATTGGCATCAATGAAAACATGATCCAAAACTCTGTTGATCGTGGTACTGCTCGCATTTCCCAAATTAAATGGATAGTACTCCAATGGAGTCATGCTAAGAGAATTAGTCCCCCTCCAGGTCTTGTTACCTCTATTTGAAGTAGTCGGAAGAGTGTCGAAGTCACTTCAAAATCCAGGGGAGATGGGGGGTGTGTAAAGAGTGGCATGCGTTGAGGTGAAGGAGGGAACGTGAAGGTGGCGAGAGGTGAGGTATAGTAGTGTGAGGGCCCAGATCCAAGAGACAAGTGTTAGAGTTAGAGGGGAGGTGTTGTGATGCGAAGGATTCATGTTGGTGGCCAAATTCATAGTCCAAGTGTCGATCTGAGTGAGCAGGTGAGTTGGCCGCCAATTGTCGAGTGATTTTTGGATGGGTGATAGGATCATAGAATGGGCCTTAGTTGCATCATGCACGAGTCCACTGACAACCAACGAACTCAACTCTAGAGTGATTGCTAGATTCACTTTTGTATCGACCATTTGATTATTGCGTCTGAGAACATGAAAAAAGGAAACATTGTAGAAGTGTTTGCTAATTGTCAAGATTCGATGGAATATGGAATTTAAGTGGATATTCGAGGGGTGGGAGCCTTTCTGGGCATGATTTATGATTATCTTAGAATATCCAATGACCGAAAGGGAGTGGATGTTTATATCTTTGGCGAGGAGAAGGCCTTGATGCAGAGTGCTTTGGCTTAGTTATTGGATGCAATTCCAAGGCTCCAGTGGAAGGTGAGTGTTTGATTTCCTCGTGGGCATATGATGACCCTTCCCGCTCCTGCCACCTTGATAAAGTACAAATAATCTTAGATAATAGTATAGATTTAATTATTCTCCCATAGAAACCATAATTGAATTAGATGATTAGAACTTGGTTTCTAATAAGTGATGAATTGATGCTTGACATGATGGATGAATCCGTGAGACTGATATCAATTATTTTCCAGGAGTGTTCTAACAATTTAAGAGTTTCATTTCCCTGAGCTTACATATCACATAGAATAACAAAAAAAGTCTCATTCAATGAATGTGCAACTTGCCTTTCTACCAAACAGGATTTCCATACAAATGAAAGCCTAAACAAAAGAAATAATTATATCATCTAGAAATTAGCAATATCATGAGTAAAAGGGATCAAATAAAAATCCTTATTCCAATTGACCCATAACGCTTTTCCTTCCAAGATATGAATAATATTGAACTCTTTCTAGTGTTACTAGTTCAAATTCATGAAATGTTCAAAAGTATAAAATACAATAGATTCATGAGTTGCATTTCATAGGAATTCATATCCTAAAAAAATATTACCATGGTTAAGGTCTTGGTGAAATAAGATTTTGAAATATTAGGACCTACAATCTTATAAATTGCATTGATATCGCCTTCCTATGTATTTCCAAACTCCAAGCATTCGAATGATTTCAACATTCATGTATGATTAAATAAGAGGAAATTACTAATCCATGCTAACAATCAAATTAGTCAACAACATAACCATAATAAGTGACTGAAAATCAACAATTCCAAAGGATGGAAAGATGATTTCTAACAAATTTATAGTAAATACCAGGTATGAAATCCTCATTGATCAATAGGAATAGGATTAATCTTTAGTCAAGCAATGCATTTGTGAATAAAATGATTGATTTCCAAAAATTTTCTCAAAGAGATCCCAACAAAAATGTTTGTAGAGTAGCGTCGTCCAAAATTGTCCAAACATGTTTCTAGATGGTACGAATGAATATCTTTCACTACTATATATAATGACCTACATATATACAATAAGTAAATTGAATTAAGAAAGACAAAATCTTGATAGGAAAAATCATTCTTAAATGATTTCCCAAATAGAAAATAAGATATGCATAGTCAAAAGAAAATGAACTAAAACTAAAGGTGATCAAATAAAACAACTCAAAAATAAAACTCAACTAAGTTCACTATGCTATGTCTATACTAAAACCATGTTGGATAAAATTAATCTAAGAACATGCTCAATGGGCAAGTAGTCATATGCATAACTCCAATTCTATGATGAAATAAGCATGAAAATAAATTAAAAGGAATTGGAGTGGACTTAAGATGGATTTAATTTTAACACTCAAACTTTCATTAACTACGTACAAGATGCCAAAACCATAGCTCAAAGGTAATCCAACTAAGAAAGATCTTCCAATCAAAATTCACTTAAGATAAAGATTGGAAATCTCTTATTGCTCATTTTCATAACTAAAAGGAACTACATAGTTTTATTCATTTTAAAATATTACTTTTGTAATATGACAATATGCTCATTAAAAATTTGTTATAGGAGAAATATGAATGTCATCAATGATCAAAACATTTACTCAAACATAGAGAAATTTTTTTGAGAGTGTAGCAATTAAATGTTTCCCTTTTGTCACAAATAAAGTTTGGACAAAAAGTTCATTCAAGGGAAAACATCAACATGCCAACTTCTTCATTTCTTTCTATCTCATCCAAGAAATTCTTTAATTGTTCAACCAAGAAGTATTTTATTAAAAAGATAAGGAAAAAAAGAAAAATAGCTAGAGACTAGAAACCAAAATTAGATTAACCTAACAAATTAAAAAGAACATAATATATTGTTGTAATCTATTAACGATCAATCATGAAGGATTTATACATTGATTGCATATCAAAGAAGATCAATATGAATCCTTACCCATAAGGATAGTTTTTTTATTTTTTTAGCAACAGAATATACTAAAAATCAACACTACAATAAATAACTATGCAAAGAAATGAAACTAGACTAATATAGCCTACTCCTATCCTACACTACACTGGCTAAAAATGAACTATGTGAAATGATAATGCCAATGTATCCATCCATGTAACTCCAAATATGCAATTACATGTTCATAAAAAATTAGTAGCAAAAATTGGAGTATCAATAGACAAAAAATAGAAAAAATTAAATTATGTAAACATCTATCCATCATGAAGGAGATGACATTGTTATTATTCATGGGAAATATCGAAGAGTAAGATATCTCCAACCATACTTCAATTCTATCATAAAATATTCATGACTATCATAGAATTGGTGGAGGGAGTTCATGAGAAAGAAACATAGTTGATGACAACCATATATGAAATTTCCCTAAAATGTAATTTGTGAGTGAGTCTTGGTGGTGATATAATCATTACTTCCATCAGACAAGTCAAAATAGTGAGGGTCTGACATAACCATCATTCTAGACCGAAGTGACTCATTTCCTTGGCAAGCCTCCTTGGTCTCATACTTTAAATAACCAACAATTTGAGATAAATTAGCAGGATCTATTAATATGCATTGACTATAATCCACCATGGTATAAGGAATATCATTAAAACTATGGTGGAAGCCACTAATTTCATCTATCTCAACTAATTGGCTTCTTGTACAAGAAGAATATATGTTAATAAAAAATGTAGTTGAATGAAAAGAAGATATAGTCCGATATACGTCTGCTACAACATTTCATGCATCCCATGTAAAAGGTTGATAAGGAAGAAAATTAGTAAGTTCATGGGAAGAGGTATTATCTTCTCTATCTTCTACATGTAGATTACTTCCATCAAGTACCTCATAAGGGTTTGGTCCTACATAATTTATTTTAATAAGATCATGGGTGACTTTTTTCAAGATCAAACCATTAAAAATATCAAAATACAAAGAATAATAAGTAGAAGAAATAAGAAAATGAAATGCATCTCTAGAAAGAGAGTCATTTTCAATAACAGACTCCTTGAATGATATCTCTTCTTCGTTAAGAACTTCCATGATTCGTTTTTATTGTGAATCAGTAGGCTCCACACTAGGAATTGTTTCACATTCAAAACCTTCTTCATTAACATTATTCTCTTCTTCTAAGCAAGATTTAAATTGTTTTATTGAAAGTGTTATGCATTGTGATTCTAATTTTTCTCCTTGAGTTAACTTATCAAAATTCTTATTTTTCTCCTTTAAAATATGTGAGTATGAAATATCTTCTAAATCATACTCATAGTTAGGAGATAGGAGAAAATCACAATAATTTTTCAGAACAAGAAGGCTCAATAAATAATTTGGTAATAATAGGAAAACATTCTTGAATTTTCTCAGTTAAACTAGAAGAAGTTATTATAGTACAACAACTATGATCAACAACACTATACTTCATCTAATCCATTCCTAAGGTAGTAGTTAGATTTTCAGGCACATGGCAACTTTCTCCATCTTTCTTCATAGTTTCCTCATTCATTTCCTATGACATCCAAGATAAAATAGGATAATGAGAACCTTACATAACCATCATTGCAACCCAAATAGTCTCATTATTAGTAGGAAATCATTCCTCTATGTCAATTATAGAAAAATCTGAACTCAATTTTACTATATAAGAGGTTTCTTTTTCATCACAAGGAAAGACAGGGGGAATGGAATGGTGGGAGGATAAATATACTTATTCTGAAATAATATTCTCTCTTTGATATATATCCCTCATAGTGAAGAAATATCCAAACATATGTTATCCAACCAAATCATTAGTATTCTCAACATCTTCATATGAATATAAATAAACGTGTAAGCTAGCATCAAGGCATGATTTTGACTCTCCACTCACTAACTAATCTTGTTCACTAGAAAGATAAAATAAAATAAAATCGATTCACTAATAGAGGGCACACAATCCAAATGAAGTCTATAGAAAATATGCATAAAACTTAAAGAAAAGTCTTCTAAATTTTCATATTTTTCCTTCCTAAGCTCTAGTATTTCTTTACACAATTCATCATAATCATAATTCTCAAAATCATGCATAAATTGTTCCCATGTGTGAATAGTGGTGGCTAGTAAAGTCTCACACCATCCTTTAACTAATCCTTCAAAAGTATGAGTGAACCTACATATGACACCTTCATGAGTAATAGCCTAAGAAAAACAAACCAGATATAATTGAATGATATGTTCAGATGTAGATGTCTCTCCCTCACTATCAAATTTAACTTTTGAAAATAGATTAACTATCTTTCTAGGAGTGGTACGAGGTATAGAACCAAAAATTCATTTCCATATAGATATTTGGGAAGGATCCATTAATGATGATAACAGAATTAACAAGAAAAACTCTATAGAATCGTATTTCCATTTGGCCCTCCTTCTAGCATCATTTTGTTAACGTGGGGAAAATGTTCCATGCCAACATGAGGGAGGATTGCACAATGGAAGTTCCCAATCAGACCTGCTCTCGTTTGGTATGGAAATCACCACCAGTATATAGGATCCATTGACTCTATATAAATGGATTTATTTATGAATATATATTTACTCATTCAAATTAGAATAAATCCTAAATGAAATCCTATTATACTATGAAAATGCATTCCTATTCTAACAGTAACAAAGATCAATTGCAGGATATGATTCTACTAATGGAAACATAAATAGTTCATATTTATAAATAAGAAACCATACTATAATACGCATATGGATGAAAATGAATATGTCACTCTAATTTATTTCATAATCCATTCATAATCATTTCCTACAGAGCCAATTTACAATAGTGAGAAATTGCGAACATCTGCAGATAACAACCAAACAACAGTGCATTATTGAATGAACAAACCATGAATGGAATTGCCATTATATTCATTCACAAAACTAGTTCATATGACAGAGATACAAGTACAATCCAAGATCCTTCAAATATTTCCCCAAGTATGTTGGGCACAGGCCTATTTTGAGGAGGAAGACTATTTTGAGCGTAGGCCTAATTTTGGAGAAGAATGATAGGAAAAGAATCAAGCAAGAGGAAAAGTGGCATGCAAGAGGAAAAACATCATGCAAGAGGAAAATAAGCATGCAAGGAGAGAAGGCAGGAAAGCATAACCATGATAGGGTTAGGGTTTTTGACAAATATTGTAATGACTATAAGCCTATAAAATAGTATAAATAAAAACTTAGGAGGTCTAGGTTATGGGTTCAGAGAGGTTTGAAAGGGTTCAGTTGTTGTAAGTTCATGGTTGAAGAGGTTCAATGAGTTGATAATGGTTACTATGATTGTAATAAGGTGATAAAAGAGTCAATTAAGCTAGATTTTTAGGGTTATGTAATAGGTCGAGGAGCCTAGTGTGATCTAGTCCACCTCATAGAGGTTCCTTAACCTCATCATTATTGTATGATTGAAGATGTAATGTGCACAATGCCATATTTTGCAGCAGACTAAATAAAAGAGCAGAGAAGCCAAATCTTTGTGGACGTAGCCCAGGAGGGGGTGAACCACAATAAAACTTGTGTTATATGTGATTCTTATTGAATGCTTACTTCATGTTAATGGTTATCTTATAAACGTATGATTAACTAGATGTATTAGAATGCATGGATTAGCCTAAAGATGAATGAATCCTAGAAATACTTGAATGAATCACCGGATGAATGCATGGAGAAGATAGAATACACTCCCATATCCCCACTCATTCCTATACTACAAGAACTTAAGAATTACATTCACCCATAAATCTATCTCGGGTGAGACTGTGCAGTGCCCTCTATGCATCACGTTTCCTTATGGTTTACCAGGAGGGTCGGTAGTTTTAGAGGGATTTTTTGGAAACCTGTTGAGATCCGAACCTGGGTCAGCCCAAGAAGTGGAAGAGAGATATAACCAACAAAGTATGATAAAGAGTAATGCAATACCCAATTCTGGGTTATCCAACCTGCTTCACTGACTGGGGTAAAATTGCATTTATAACATATTTCAATCAATACCCATAGGAGCATTCCTCTTATGGAATCCTCGCTTCCTATTATATGGTGCATTTACATCCATTCCTCCTTTTAGACTCTTCATTTTATCATCATCCTTTTCTTCATTGGAACTTTTCTTCTCCTCACGCATTCTTGTCAAAGCGTCAATAATGAAAACATACAAATTAATTTATATTTTATTAAAAGATGAGATATTGATAGTTTTATTAACTAAAATCTGAGAATTTAATAATGTCAATTAGGAAATATACACTATTTCATATTATTCCTTAAGTCTTGATCTTTCCAACGAACTCTTATTTTCCCGATTTTTCCTTCAGAAACCCAGTTATGAGCTTTGAAACAATTCATGGTCAATATCAAAGAAAATCCATGCCTCCTCTTTTCTCGATTTTTTCAAGAATTTTTTCTATCAATTTGGAAAAAAAATTCTACCAACATCTTATTCACTCCTCTAGATTTTCAACAATCCATATAGCACCCAATTTGGGATTCTGAAACTCAATATATGACCCTTTGAAGTTAATGCTCAACAAATGTTGATATCATCTTAGGGTTAATATCGATCATTGATCTTATAAGCCTAATAATTGATCTCACATGCATTGTGGGAAGTGGTTCTAAGTGGTTTATAATGTTTTTCTCTCCTTGTGTTATTTGTATGTGGACTTAGGAGGGGTATAGAGTGTTGAGCCCATGTTAATATTTTGACCCGAATCCTGGATAGAAAATAGAAAAATTACAAAAATAAAATAAAAAAACATGGTCAAAAAATTCATCCCATAATAAAATAATATAAACTCGAGACTATGGGATAAAATAATGCATAGAAAATAAAATAAAAATATGAATCAAAAAATAAAAATCAAATGTAGCTCCAATTCTATGGGAAATGTGAGGAAACAAAATAGTTAAAATATATTGAAATAAATAATAAAATACAATTTTTGGGACTTTGGTATTTCAGGAAAAATTGCATGATGTGTAAAGTTAATCCTAGAGGTAAAAGAAATTTCCTGATAGTAAAATCCTAAAGGTAAATTCCTGATGTAAAAGTGATTACCTTAGTAATTCATAGAATAAAATATACAATATACACCCTGTGATAAAGTCTCGATATGGAAAGTCTGGTGATAAAGTACCAAAATGGAAAGTTCGTGATATGGTAAATCCCCATGGAATAAAATAATAAAAAAATATAAATGGGATGCGAGAATCAAGAAATTCAAAATCATGTATAGGTTTGGGAAATTAAACCATAGATGAAAATAAAAAATAAATGAAATAATAATAAAAAAATAAAATAACTAAAACTGTAAAAATAATAATAATGAAAATAAAATGAAAATGAAAATAAGTATAAAAAATAAAATATAATAAAATCTGGATGTGGTAAGGAAAAATGAGGCCCTATTCTGAATCTGGGTCAAGGTTCCACTTTTGTGTTAAGGTTCTGGGTGCATATCAAGCTTATGCATCTAGATCAAGGTTCTACACCTAGAAATATTAGATTTGGATGATTTGAGAGGCAAAGTTAAAGCAAGATCAGAATGGACAAAAATTTGGGGTTTCTAATTGATAAAGAATTGAGAATTAAGACATGCTCAACATATAGGGATTCAAAGGTTGTTGCGGATACAGAAAAAATTGGGGATTCCAACTCTTTCAAACAGTTGGAGGTTGTGCTTTTGAGTTTCATGTCCTCTGTGACCAAATGCATATGATCATTCTTCCTTGACTATGCACAATATTTATCTTTTGTTTAGGCGCGATTCTCTTGATAACTTGCAACAACATAAGTATCTTGCATAGGAAATGACTCTGCAATCCTGTCATCACAACCACATGAATAATTTACTTTGTTATACAAGGAAGAATACACTTTCTAATAGGTTATAAAATCTACATTCTTTCTCATTTCCATTTTACTAAAAAATCTATGGAAAAGAGCTAGGCTTGTTCAAAAATGAAAAGGGGAAATTTCTTAGAAGAAAACATCTATGATCTTGGCCTTTTATGAACAACCTATTGTTGTAAAAATCTTTCAGCAATGATGTGTAGAAATGCTTTTCTTTCTTACATATAATCGAAAATAATATCTCAAACTCTTGGAAAAGATTAAAGATACTTTGATTCTAGTTTTGTATTTTCAATTAAGGAATGTGATTGACATATGATAAATCTAGCATGAATATGTGGAAAACAAGTACAATAAGAAAAGTAACAATATGCCCTTCATTCAAGCCAATCATTCACTTCTCCATCGTGTAGTGAGATGATAGTACAAGTCGATGCATGAGGAAACAATAGATCCTTAAAAGTAAATTATCTTCAAGTAATAAAATAGAGCATTCAACCCTACAATCATATAAGATCAACAAACATCTTTAAATCCATTAAAACCAATTAACACAAAAGGTTCAAAAGACAACCTGCCAATCTCATCACACAAGGGAAAAAAAGCACGATAAATCAAAGTTATAATGAAAAACATATGAAAGTTAAATATCAAAGATATTATTGGTCATGCAAAACATCCTCAAAGATAAACAATCAATAAAGACTCAAATCCCTAACCCACTAAAGGTAGATAAAAAATATCCAGTGGTATCATAGCAGTAGTGGACTTGCAATTAGAGCTAAAAGTTTAATGGGGCCCCCTTTCCTTTTGTTTTTATAAGAAAAATAAAAGGGGGGTTGTTGTGGCCACAACATACGTGTTACAATGGATAGACATGAAGAATTTCCAAATAAAAATGTATCCAAAGTCCTCTATATGTGGCCAACAACACTCATCTATAAGTTAATAAAACCAAAAAACCTTTGATAACAACATGTGATATGGAATACAAAACTTGAAAACAACAAATCCTAAACATACAATATGGTACAAAGTGCTACACAACCTTGCGGATTATGCATAACACTTCTTCAGGTAAATACCATTGCTAGGATCAAGCCAATGGTTTCTTTGGTAGTCAACCTCTAAAATTTCCAATTCGAGAAGAAAGAATAATTTATGATGCAATTCTTCCCATGCTCTACCATCCATAATCATAGCTTCAAGGATAGCCTCATTTGAAGGAAATTTAACATCCAAGAAATCATGTACACTGGGACTTGAGCACTCAAAAATACTAGGGCTTGAGGTCTCACAAATAGTGATATTAGACTCAAGAGGAAACTCAAGATCGCTTGGGCCAATAGGGTTAAAAAAGGGCTCTCTTGCCCCCATTGGATGAATCACATGATCAATTTTCAAGACCTTGTATCAAGAAGGAAAACATGATTTTAAAGGATCCTTATCAGAAGAAATTGAACATCGAGGATATGAAGCCACATAATTCACCCATGTTGGGGTAGAGTCTACTTGAATAATAGGAACATACAAATGGGCAACCTAAGCTAAAGTTGAATTAGGATAGTGATTATCATATGAAAGTTGATCAATAGTGGCAATGATTTCGTTGTGATGAAATGCATCACACAAAAGAGTGTATACATGAAAATGTTCATATCATATACATAATCATGCCCAAGAATCATATTGAATTTTAAAGGGCCCTGGACCACTAAAATATCTACTAGGACATTCTTTCCACCCAATGTGATAAGCATGTGAGGAAGAATCCCCAAGTATTCGCTAGGTATTATGTCGAAATATAACAACTCATGGGTAGTTAACACAATATTGGGATAACCAAAACCTTTCTAAGTCGAGGAGAATAAAATTATTGTGGAGGTTCCTTCATCTACAATAAATATATAAGAAAAAATTGAAATAACTTAAACCTTTATTTGGAAGGGTGTAGGAAAAGGAAGGTGAGGCTAAATAATATTACTCTGATCAAAGGAAACCATCCTCAAATTTGGAGGGAGCATGCTCAAAATGAGTGGAAATTCCCCTTGTTCAGAACTTATTGAACTGGAAATGATAAAGACATGGTCAAAAGATGCATCACTCCCCAAACGAATAGTGGGATTGGCTAGAGATTGCATCGGCCTGACCACTTCCTCAACCACTATTTGTATAGGTTGTGAAACAACATGGTCAATAGACACATACCCCCCAAAAATAAGAGTGGGGTTGGTTAAATATTGCATCATCTCAATCAATTCATCAACCAATGATTAAATAAGTTCCTAGGAAATCGAAGGTGACTCAATATTAGAAGGGATTTCAAATAGGGACCACACTCTTAGTGCCTCTAGAATAATATGGCACAGATGATTAAGGTGATCTCCCTTGCAATCATTAGAAGGGAACTTAGGCTTACATCTTATTCGTCTATATTTCACAGTAGTATCAATGTCCCCAATATAACTTTCATAGCTTGGTTGCATGATTTCAACATGACTTGCAGAGGTTGCTGGCCTATCTCTAATATGACTTGGAGTTACTAGAATTTGACTCCTAATACGACTTGGAGAGGCTGGTTATTTCCCCCAACATGACTTTCGTTGGTTGGTTGCATATATCCAACATGAATCGCAGAGGTTGGTGACTTGTCACCAACATGACTCACAGAGGTTGTCTTTTAACTCTAGTATGACTTGTAAGGACTATACTCTTTCCCCTAGCATGACTTAAAGTGACTGGTTGTTTTTCTTTGACATGAATTGTAGAGGTTGGTGACTTCTTATTCTTACTCTTTATATTCCTATTCCTTTTATACTTCTGGTTACTAGTAGCTAGACTTTCACTAGACGAGGAAGAAGGAGAAGGAGAATAATTTATTGATGAATAAGGTAAAGGATCAATATCAATTTGATTCCCATGACATAAAGTGATTATCTAAGAAGAATCAGGAGCATTCAGGACAATCGAAATGGTCCACAACCAAATTGTTAGTCCTACATTCAACCTTGGAAAGTTCAAAGTGGTTATCAAGGGGGCACCAATGCTTAAAAAGAAAGGAAAAGCACAAGAATCCCCTTGGGAAGGGTTCCTTTGTTTGGTATCCTCAATAACTTTAACCATAATTTTATTAGGCACAAGTTTCTCCCTTGCGGGATTGTTCACATCTACTAGATTCTCACACACTATCTCTAACGAACCAGTAGCATAAATCCCACGCCTTCTAGAAGGTATATCCACACATTCAAGAGAAAGACAACAAGTCCTTATTGATCAGTGGAGTGATTGGTCAACCACATTGAATCAAGAATAAAAAAAGTGGCAGTAGAGACACAACCTAGGCCAACTACACAAAGCAACACTCCACTAAAAATTCCTAAGAGAAAAAACACAAGCAAACAACCTTCCCAAAACTTCAGCCAAGGTGGATCAGGTCGTGAGTCTGAAGTAATTAAAAAGTTAGAAATGAATATTTTGGAGGATGATATGGGTTGATTACCGATGGAGTGGGAAACAATTACAGTAATATTATCACAATTTTCACCAGTCGATGTGGTGATATATCATATATCCCAGGTATTACAATATTTCACCTTGCAGTCACCCTGTGTGGAACCTAGGAAAGGAAAATATCGTACCAATTTAGAATTAGATCCTGGGGGGAATTATAATCAATTGGAAGCGCACATATGGGTAGGGTAACAAATCTCGAAGCTACCAAAATCAATGGCACCTCAGGGGGACAATGTGGTACTCAAGAAATGCCCAAATATGTAACAATCCACAAATGTTTAGATAAATGAAATAAGGGATGTCTCCTTCACTTACCCTTACATGGTCTAATATTTGATTGTTGTGTTAAAGGATCTTCCCCGACACCACCTATGCGATATTTTATTTTTATCACTTTTTAATCATCAATCTATGTTTTAGTTTGAGTGGCCTTGGAGAGTTAACTCTCCAATATTGTTCCAAGGCCCTACACCCCAGACTAATTCGTGTTATTATAAACAAAAAATTCTAGTTAATTTTAATTAAGTGTTCATTTTAATGGTTGTTATTTACTCATGGTATGGAAGTGAAACTAATGATGTGTCAGAGACACTTGCAATTTTTTTTTTATAAGAACATTGGGAAAGAAAACTTGACACTAATTCTTCAATGAAATGAGTTTCAAGAAAGCATAATGCATGAAATATCTTTCCTAGATTGCGAAAATAAAAATTCTTTGTTCTTTGTTCTTTTTACTTTTAAATGTTTTTCAACGTGACAAGAATTTTTTTTTCTATACGAAGATCTTTTTCTTTTATGAAATATTAATGAAAAATAACACGATAGAAAGAAAGAGACATATCTAACAACAAACTAGGTTTTTCTTTTCTCGCTACTAAATAAAAAAAATAAACAAAAGATGCTAAAAAAAAGAAACATTTATTTTTAACGTTTGAAAAACAAAAGGAATGCATGCTAGAAAAGTACTGAACTTAGATAAAAAAAACTCAGGTTTTAGATATGATTGCATCAACGATAATAAAATAGAGACACTAAGGAAAAGACTTTTCCTATAGTTATGAAATCAAAGAAAGCCTAAAGAACCCAAAGAAAAACCATTTTTTTTTCTTTAATTCAAAACTTTAACTACTTTCTAATACTAATCAAGAATATTTGGAGAACCCAGAGAGTCCAAGAGACACCCCAAAAAGAAAACATGTGACTTTTAAGAGATTGAAAAGAAAAAAATACTACTTATTAGAACACATACACTCCTATTCCCATAGAAATGTTCATACATGTGCACTTCTCTCTTAGGAAGAAAGTGTATATATGATTCTTTCCTTTAAAGAAACATCATATACGACCCAGAACCTCAAGGAAAACTTGAAAATAACTAGATCAAAAGTATGAAGCTGAAGGCTTAGGGTTTGAAACAACAATTACATAAGCATAAATAGAAAGAAAGCTATGAATTAAAAAAATAAAGAAAGCAGCTAATCCTAACTCAAATGAGAAATCCCCAATGGAGTCACCAATTTTGTTTTGGGGATAAATCCCCTATGATCTAGTCTAGAAGATCATATAAAGAGTGCACCCCAAGAACCAAATATATCTAAAAGAAGAAATTAAGAGAACATAAATAACCAACTACTTATGAGAATAATGATGAATAACCTAGATCCTAACATTTGGATAATATCCCTTGTGTGAATTCTTACTCCAATATTTCACTCCAACTATTTTCTTTGTCAACCTACAGGCAAAGAGAAAGAAGATTGCAAAGTAGGCAGCTACAATAACTAACTCTTAACTATATTAAGTATGATCAAATATGTTAGTTTCAAGATAATAAAATGCATAGATATTACAAAAGTAAATGAAAAAATAACATTGGGTCAAGAAATAAAGTTCTCAATATATTAATAGTATGAAATCAAAGAATGATACAGCCTAAAACTTTTTTAGCACTACCTAGAACCTATATTCCAATTTCTCCACCTAGGCCATTGAATATGTCACATATCTCCTGACTCCTCTCTTTGAAAAATTAAAGGAAAGAGAAATATTCTCTTCTCGAATGGGATAGATGAGAAAGGTACTGGAAACGGGGGTTTCCAAAATTGAAGGGGAAAATTTTAAAAACTTGGGGAATGGGCTTACAGACTCAGTGAAAATTTATTAGCATAGTGATGCTTCTATATATGCCTCTTCTCTCCTCCACCCAATGAAAGTTATTTATACATTAGGAAGTTGGTTGGAGTATTTAGTGTTAGGAACCAAATATAAAAATAGCATAAAAATCTTAGAATAAGTACTCAACACCTTGACAAAGAGAGAAATTCAGATAATAATCCTCTTCCAGGGGGAAACCTCTTTATAAATCATATGAATTCACAAATACAAGATGATTCCAAATGAAAATGTCTCCTTGGTATATATAGGAGACTAGGAGGTACAATTAAAACTAATGGACCCAATACAACATAAATAAAATAACAATACTAATGTCATATGCCCCAATTGGGGGGTAATGTCCCATTATTTAGGGCTTAACATGCCCCTCCCCTTTAGAAAAGTGTTTCATGAAATGCTTGAGTAATTATATATTCTTTTGTATAAAAGACTCATCTTTCCAAGTGGAATATTCAACAGGTGGTTTCTTCCACTTAATGAGATACTCTGAAATGGATCTATTCATTAGCTGGCGAATTCTTGTGTAAGTGATTGCTTCAGGATATAATATTATTTTTCCTTCCTCGTCAAGTTCTGGAAATATAGTTTGAACTGGGATCTTGTCACCTATAACCTTATTTAATAATCCAAGTGGATATCGATGTCCACCCACCTTTTCCAAATGGCTCAAAACAGTTTTTTGGCAATTTTGGCAATTTACTATTTTTAGCAGGTTTTAACTTCTGGGGCCATTTTGAGGGTCCAAATGAAGGTTTTTTGAGATAAAGGTTCTCAATTATATTCAAATACATGATTGAGCCCCAAAAATGAATCTCCTCGATGATACCTTTCCAACGATCTATCACATGCCTAAAATAGAGATTGTATGCAAAAATTATGACCCCGGGAAGTTGATGTACTCACTTACCCAAACGAGGCCCACATGACTTTTGGTGCTTCATCTCCTATGGTTAGGTTTTTGGATGCCTAGGAATTTTGGAATTCCTGCTAATTGTAAAAAGGCCCTCAGAGCCTCATTGTGATCATCTTCTTGTGAATGCAAGTAGCCGTCACATCTCTTCTTAGAGATAAGCTGCCACATTCTAGCGAGTCTTTCACTCTGTGTTTTTACAGTCTCTGTACATTTCTTTCATTAATAGAAATCGTGTATTACTGTATATCTGTGTTTATGGTTGCATCTCTGATACATTTCTATTATATTATTGAATATCTGCGATATCTCTGTGCATTTATTTATAATATCTTCGATCTCATTTCGTGCCGAAAATAATCCGGATCATTTAAGTATGAAACATGGAAAACTAGGTGTACTCGCGAAGATGCAGGTAGCTCCAATTTGTATACCATAGTACCAAAATTTTGCAACACATTATAAGGGCCATAGTACTTTGGTGATAATTTATTATCCTTCTTAGCTTGCTTGAGGGACATCTATTTGTATGGTTGTTTTTTTTTAAATACCTAATCCCTTACGTCAAAACTTATTTCACTACAATGTTGATTTGCTTATTTTTTCATGTAATTTTGTGGCATGTTAAGGTTGTCCTTTAAGAGTTGGAGAACTTGTTGGTGATGCTCGATGTGATATTCCACTTCTTGAACCTTAGCTTTTTCTTTTAGAGAAGAAATGATGGATGGTGGGTGATATCCATAGAGCGTCATAAATGGTATCATTTTTGTTGCAGTATGAAAGGAAGTGTTATACCACCATTCTTCCAAGGGTAACCACTTGAACCATTGTGTTTGTGATTCAGATTTAGGAGCAGAGAAAATTGATTAACATACTGAATACAATAAACATGGAGATATGAAGAATAACACAAATATCTAGTGAACAATATCTTCTATTAAATAATGAAATAGGTTGAAACTATAAAGCTGCAGAATTGAAGACTTGCTCGAATGGTGGTAGCTATCTATGAGAATATATGTGGTTGTTACATGCATCCCTCTAAGAAGAATGGATTACAATGAGGCTCCAGAGGCCTTTTTGATATTACTCATGAATGCCAAAACCCTATACATCCAAAAACCTAACCCTAGAAGGTGAAACACCAAAATTCATGTGGGCCCTATAGGTAAGTTGGTGTAATTTGGTACCTCAACTTCCTAGGGTTGTAGCTTTTGCATACGAACTCTATTTTAGGTGCGTGATAGCCCGTTGGAAATTTATTTTAGAGAAATACATATTCTTCCATCAAAATCTGACTCTGTCTACATTTTGACTATGGCGAGCAAAAAAAACAATGTTTAGGGCCCCAAAACAGCCTTGAAAGTACAACAAGATGTGATGACATGAAAACATACAAAATAATACAATTGGATTAGGATAGAGGCAACTCGTATCCACCTGGAAGATGTGTGGGGATTCATACAACCCCAGAAGTGTAGAACCCACAATTAAAAATAAGTACAAATGAACATGTTGAACAAAAACTGACACGAGGAGCCAGTTGGAATAGGTGGTTGGCCACCAATACCCACCTGGATCAATCCTCCCACCTTAGGAATAAATGGTCTCCATTTCATTGAGTTTCACCACCAAGTGAGGAAAATTCTGTTGGATTTGGTCTCGGGTGAGCCACTTGCCTTGGTGTAGGAGTTTCCCTGCCTTGACAACCTGATAAAGATGGATCCGCTGCTGGTGAGTTCCCTTGACTTGTGTGTCCACTATATGATCAGTTCATTCTTGTTCCATGTAGTCATGGTTGATATTTGTTGGTGTTAGCTATGTTGTGATCTCATAGGTGTCCAATAATGGTGGAAACTGTGGCTGAAGGAGGTCCACATTGAATACTGGATGCAGACCAAGGAAGGGTGGAGTGTTGAGCTCAAAAGCATTGCTACCCACAACCTTGGTGATAGTGTAAGGTCCATAACGAAGTGGATGAAGCTTCCCATGGGGCCCAGTGAGATGATCCTTCTACAGATGTAACCAAACTTTGTTGCCAACCTGAAACTGGTGAGGTACCCTATGTTGATCATGGCATTGCTTGTACTTAGCATTGGATTTCTAAAATCTCTCCTGGACATGTTGACGAATGTGTTGAATCCACTCAATGAATCTAGTGACTTTGTTGATCGCAAACTGATCAGAGGAATAGTATGTCTGTGTGGTGGTAAGAGGAAGTGCAACATCAATGGGTCCCAAGGGTTGGAGTCCGAGACCCACCTGAAATGGGCTATGGCTGGTGGAACTATGGAGAGCCCTGTTGTAACTGTGTTGGACATATGGGAGACTCTCGTCCCATGTATGTGGATGCTTATAATTGTACATGCGAAATATGTGCACAATAATTCGATTAATGACCTCTATTTGGCCATCTGTTTTGGGGTGGAAAGAAGTGGATTTTGTGAGCTTGGTTTCCAATAGAGACCAAAGACTCGACCAAAAGGTGTTGAGGAACCTATTGTCTCGATCAAAGATGATGGTCTATGGTATCCCAAAGTGGACCCACACTCGTTCGAAGAAGAGCTTGGCAATATCTGTCGCTGTAACATTATTCTTACAGGCTGTGAGGATGGCCATCTTTGAAAACCAATCAACGACCACAAACACGTAGTCATTTTATTGCTTGGTGGATGGCAAGCCAAACATGTAATCCATTGAGATGGATTACCAAGGCTTCTCGGGAATAGGAAGAGGGGTGTATAATCCTTGCTTCTTGACGACTAGCTTGGAAATGGCACAGACAGTGCAAGATTTGATATACTTGTTGACGTCCTGTCAAAGTTTTGGCCAATAAAAATGTTTCTGAAGAATGGCCACATTTTTCTCTACGTCAAAATGTTCTGCCACCCAACTTTAGTGGGCTTCCCAATCATTTTTGCACGCTCTCTTGTAGGAACATAGAGATGTCCCAGGTGGCCTTAGAGTTTGTCATGAATGTGAAAATTAGTGAGAGTTGTGCCTATACCCAAGAGCTGGTAGGTGGCAGTAAAGTCTGGATCTTGCTGATAAAGTTGGGGCCACTCAAAAGCTTCATGTATATAGGAATGGAGCACAGCGGTGAGTGTAGCCACAAGAGGCCAACTGAGGAAGTCAGGAAAACAATTGGAGATACTTGTCTTATACTTGATGTTGAGATGGAACTACTGCAGGTAGGTGGACCACTTCTGATGGAGGTCATTCTACAATTTCCCCTGTGTCTTTATGAACTGCAAAGGCTTGTGATTAGTGTGTATGATTGTCTCTTTCCCCAGAATGTAATTTTTTCATTGATGACAGGCTTGTACAATGGAATAAATTTCCTTGTCATAGTTGGGGTATTTCCAGACAGTATCAGAGAGTGTCTCACTATGTTATTCCATCGGATGCCCGTGTTGAGTGAGAACTGCACCCACATCATAGTCAGATGCATCAGTCTCAATCTCGAATGGTTTTTGCAGATTGGGCAAGGAGAGTACTGGAGATGAGCACAAGCAATTCTTCATATCATTGAATGCTTGTTGTTGCTCCTTCCCCCACACGAACTTGGCCCTACCACCTCCCTTGTTCACCTGGTCAAGGGCCCATGCAATATGGGAGAATCCCAACACAAATCGTATGTAGGAGTTGGCTATTCCTAAAAATCTCTGAAGCTTGGTTAGTGTGGTCATGCGATAGTCATGGATGAATTGGATCTTAGCTGGATCAACATGTACCGCATGATTATCAAAAATTTATCCCAAGTATTGGACCTTGTTCATGACAAAAGATAATTGTTCCAAGTTGGCATAAAGATTGTGCTACCACAAAGTGCTCAAAACCTGCTAAATATGTCGCATGTGCTCCTCCCACCTTTTGTTGAAGATGAGTATTTTATCCAAATATACTACCATAAAGGAGTTGGTGAAGGGTGTCAATACATCATACATCAATCTCATGAAAGTGGTTGGTGCATTTGTTAATCCAAAGGGCATGACTATCCATTCGTAGAGACCTTATTTAGACTTGAAGGTGGTCTTCCATACATCAGTTGGTTCAATGGGAACCTGGTGGTAGCCAGAATTTAGGTCAATCTTGCTGAAGAACATGGCCCTCTTGATTTGGTCAAGAAGGTCGTCAATCCTAGGAATGGGGTAGCAGTTCCTGACTGTGATTTTTTTTAAGGCTCTGTAATCAATGCAGAGTCGCCAAGTCTCATCCTTATTCTACACCAGGACAATCGGGCTTCCACAAGGGGATGAGATGGGTATGATGTGACCCTTTTGAAGAATCTCTTGGATATGATGCCTGATTTCTCCATTCTCCACTAGTGAGCATTGATAGACTGGTACATTAGGTAGAGGTGCATCAGGGGTCATATCAATTGGATGCTTTACTTGGCAGTGTGTTGGTACCCCTATAGGTGAGGAGAACATGTCTCTATATTCCTCCATGATCTCATCCACTTGCTACTTCTACAAAGAGAGGCATTGTGTAGAGGCCACGGATGTGGCGACGAACTTCTGATTACTGTGAGCATAGATCACAAAGAATAAGAACTTCCTGGTCTATGAAATGACCTTACTACATTGCTTAGCAGAGACTAAAGAAATAGATGTAGTTGGCGCTACCTCTGGGATCATGTACAATTGTCTACCCAAAGTAATAATAAAATTGTGGGGTCTAGAATCATACACAACATGATGCTTCCACAAATATGGTTTTCCTAAAATAACATCACAAAATTCAAGGGGAGAAATATCACACAGTACATCATCTTTGAAAGGATTAATGTCGTACGGCAGAAAACATTGTTGGATGACATGGAGATCTCTTCCTTGGAAAATCTAGCCGATGGTGTAGGGTTACAGGTGCGGTGTCATTCGAAGGTATAGATGCTTGAAGACCTCTGCTGAAATCATGTTCTTCTGACTACTGTTGTTGACAATGAAATGAATCAGAGCCCCCTTGACCCACATCTGCAAGTGAAAGAGGAGTTCCACTTCTTCTGGTTCTCTTGGATGGAATTTGGTGGTAGAGACAGTGGCACTGGGTTCAACATCGATAATACACTTCCCTCCTTCAGGATTTGACTCAGAATAAGAATTGACCTATGAATCAAAATCCTTCATCTTGGCCACGAGGGAATGCTTGGAGCGACATTCTTCGGTGTTGTGCCAAGGAATTTTATGGTACTCACACCATTTTCTTGTTTCCTTCTTTGTTTTATCATTTGCCTTCTTGTGTTGTGACTTGGAATGGTTGTCATGAGGGCAGCCATATCGGCTTGGTCCCTTGTTGTGTGGGTTGGGGTTTCCTTTTCCCTGCTTCAGCTATGAGGGGTTTGTAGATCCAAACTCTCATTGTTTCTTCTTAAATTTTTTCTCGATCTTGACAATGTATCTAAAAGTCATGCCCAATGAGACGATGTCCATGAAATCCATTTATTTTTTAATGTATATATGCAAAAAATTGTGGTATTTGAGCACTAGATGATGCTCATAGTATTTGATACCCAATTTGGTGCATACAGTATGGAAATTATTGGTGAAGTTGGGTACTGTCTAGTCCCTTTCTTGACGTAGGGTGGTCCATCTAGTGTATGGGTCCTCATATCTTCCAACAGGGTAGTATTGTTCTTTAATGGAATATCGAAAGGCATCCCATGTAGGGGAAACCCAAAACCTTGTAGATTCCTCCATGATCCTTTTCTCATAGTAAGTATCCCACCAGTCTTTAACATGGGGAATGACCTTGAGGAGTGAAAAAGGGATCTTTTCCCTATTGAAAAAATTGTGGACTGAAAAATATACTTCGAGCAGATTCAACCATTTATCTACAACATCTGCATCTATCAGTCCTTCAAATAATGGAATATCAAAATTTACCTATACCTTGAAGGGGATTGCATGGTCTCTTGATGAAGATGCTTCTCCCATGGGAAACCGTCGAAGGATCTGCATGAAGTTGTCCATCATTTCATTCCTTTGTCGTGCAAGGGCTTCCTTGAGAAACATTTTAATAGGATCTACTACTCCATCATCTTTATTTTTGTCTCCCATGGCTTGTTGTTGGGCTCGGTGTGACTGATCTTGTAATAGCTCAATTGGTTTGAGTCCCAACATCTTGTACCCAGACCTTGTCGGGGACATGCACGAAGAAAAATAAATGAAGAGCATAACGCTCGGATAACACTGATCTAGATTTAGGAGCGGAATGAATTGATCAACATATTGAATATAATAAAAATAGAGATATGAATAATAACACAAATATCTAGTGAACAATATCTTCTATTAAATAATGAAATAGATTGAAATTGTAAAACCGTAGAACTGAAAACTTGCTCGAATGGTGGTAGATATATCTAAAAAGAGATGGGGCTGCTACACACATATGTCTAAGCCAAATCGATTACAATGAGGCTCTAGAGGCATTTTTTATATTACTCATGAATGCAAAAACTCTAGACATCCAAAAACCTAACCCTAGAAGGTGAAACACCAAATGTCATGTGGGCCCTATAGGTTAGTTGGTGTAATTTTCTACCTCAACTTCCTAGGGTCGTAAATTTTTCATACGACCTTCGTTTTAGGCGCGTGATAGCCCGTTGGAAACGTATTTCAGAGAACTACACATTCTGATATCAAAATCTGACTTTGTCTACAGTTTAACTATGGCGAGCCAAAAACAAAACGTTTAGGGCCCCAAAATGGCCCCATAAGTACAACAAGATATGCTTACATGAAAATATAAAAAATAAGCTAGTTGGATTAGGCAAGAGGCCACCCGTATCCACCTGGAAGATGTGTGGGGCTTCAGACAACCCCAAAAGTGTAGAACCCACAATTACAAAGCAATACAGAAGAATGTGTTGAACAAAAACAGACACAAGGAGCCAGTCGGAATAGGTGGGTGGCCACCAAAATACACCTGGATCAATTTGTTTATTAGAGAAAAAACAATGAAGGTATCCTTCGAGACATTTTTTCACTATATAAGTTTTTCCATCATATTGAGGATGACAAGATGAGCTATGAGCCAATTGAGTACCCAAACAAGAAAATAATTATGTCCAAAAATGTCCAGTGAAGAAGGGATCTCTTTCAGTTACAATAATATTTTGGATTCCATATATCTTTTAAACTGTCTCTATGAATGTAGTGGCAACTGTACTAGATTTGAAAGGATAATATAGTAAACAAAAGTGTGTGTAGTTGGTCAGTCTATCAACAATCAACATGATGACACTCTTTCCTTTGGACTTTGGTTACCTTGTTAAACCCAATGTTTTGGGAATCATCCAATCCATCATGGCCTTAATATTGTTAGGGTCTACCTTGACACCTTCATGAAATAAAATATGACCCAAATACTCTACCTACTTCACCCCAAAGAAACATTTGGATGGTTTTGCATATAGTTGTTTCTCCTTTAGTAGTTGTAGCACTCTATCAATGTGTCGAACCTGATCCTCCCGAGACTTTCTATAGATTAGTGTATCATCAAAAAGTAATAACACAAATTTTTGAAGGAAGGGAATGAAAGTAGAATTCATCAACCCTTGGAATGTGGAAGGTGCATTCTTAAAGCCAAAAGGCATGGCCAAAAATTCATAATGGCCTTCATGAGTTCGTAATGTTGTTTTTGAGATATATGCTTCCTTCATTCTAATTTGATGATACCCTGAATGAAGATCCAAGTTTGTCAAGTATATTTCTCCATGTAGTTCATCTAAAAATTCATCGATGAGAGGAATGGGAAACATATATTTAATGGTGATGTTGTTTAGCTCTTTATAATGTAGAAACATATT
>SNQJ01S0022031.1:92662-137732 GCA_010110895.2 Picea sitchensis | reverse complement strand
GGAGAACAAAAGGACACTGCAACCACTACAGCCTTGCCCCAAGCACCTTCTATCCAACAGAAGCAGGTCGACAAGGTTGCAGCGAAGTGCAAAGATTCCTTCTGCGCATCATCCTCTCATGTATCTCAACTTTTTGAACAGCCTCAACCTCAACAGGTTCATGACAAATTTCCACAAACCTTGTAACGCGATGTGTCCAACAAGATAAGCAGCTCACCAAGATGCAGATTCAACAAATGCTTTTCCCTCTCCCCCGAAAACTCAACGCAATGGAGACCATTGCTTCCTAAGGAGGGAGGATTGATCCAGGTGGATATCGGTGGCCACCCACCTTTTCCAAATGGCTCAAAACAATTTTCTGACAATCTTGGCAATTTACTATTTTTCGCAGGTTTTAACTTTTGGGGCCATTTTGAGGGCCCAAATGAAGGCTTTTCAAGATTGAGGTTCTCAATGATAGCCAAAGTCATTATTGAGCCCCCAAAATGAATCTCTTCGACGATACATTTCCAACGATCTATCACACGCCTAAAACAGAGATCATATGCAAAAGTTACGACCTCGGGAAGTTGATGTACTCACTTACCCAAATGGGACCCACATGACTTTTGGCGCTTCATCTCCTAGGGTTAGGTTTTTTGATGTCTAGGGATTTTGGAATTCCTTCTTATTGTAAAAAGGCCTTTAGAGCCTCATTGTAATAATCTTCTTGTGAATGCGAGTAGCCATCACATCTCTTCTCATTGATAAGTTGTCACCATTCTAGCGAGTCTTTCACTCTGTATTTTTATAGTCTCTATACATTTCTTTGATTAATAGAAATCATGTATTACTGTATAGTTGTGTTTATGGTTGCATATTTGATACATTTCTATTATATTATTAAATATCTGCAATATCTCTGTGCATTTCTTTATTATATCTCTGATCTCATTTTGTGCCGAAAATAATCTGGATCAGTGGTATTAGAGCAGGCTTCTCTTGATCGTTTTTTCAGTGCATATCCCCGACGAGGTCTGAGTATAGAAATTTGGGTCTTGAGCTTGTCTATCTTGAAGACAATATCTCTCGCACACCCAAGAAACCCTCAATGGCGGAAGAAAAGAAAAACGATGGAGCAGACGATCCTATCAAATTGTTGCTTAAGAAAGGTCTCACGTGACAGAGGGATGAAATGATGGAGAATTTTGCCCACATACTTCAATGCCTTCCAATAGTATCAGTCACATATTTATCAAGCAGCCACTTTGGAGGCACCTCGCCTTTCAAGGTACAATTTAACTTTGATATTCTTGTATTTGAAGGACAAATAGATGCAGAAGCCCTAGAAAAATGGTTAACTATGCTAGAAGGTTATTTCTCTGTTCACAATTTTTCCGACAAAGAAAAAATCACCTTCACACTCCTTAAAGCTCTCCCTCATGTCAAACATTGTTGGGAAACTTACTAGGAGCAAAGTTCCACAGAGGAGTCTGGAATATATGGGGCAGATCCCACTTGGAATTTTTTGGTGGATGCGGTAAAGGAACAATATTACCATGTTGGCAACTATGAGGACTAGTACGTGAGATGGACCACACTGTGGCAAGAGAGGCACCAAGAAGTTCCAGAGTTCATCAATACCTTCCATACCTTTTGCACCAAGCTAGGTATCAAAGACTCCGAACAACATTTGATTCTGAAATACCGTGGGGCTCCACAGATACATCCAAACTGAAATGGATTTTCTAGACATCTCATCACTACGTGTTGCCTACCAATATGCTGTTAAAATCGAGCAGAAATTTAAGCAGTAGAACAAATGGGATTTTGGTTCTACAAATCCGCAACAGCCTAAGTATGACAAAGACGTCTCCGATCTCATTTCGTGCCGAAAATAATCCAAATCACCTTTTGACCTCTTTGAATTTTCCTTAGGCTATGCTAAGCCTTTAGGACTAATGTCTTCAATCACATGAGAGAAATCATCCGTCAAATGCATGCGAGAAGACACAGATTTATCAGAGACATTGGAGGGTGAGGAAGGGGCAACAATGGATTTTACTTTGTTAGGGGCACGATGGGACTCGGTTTTCAACCTTTTTCTAGCATGGGAAGATTAAACTAGTGAGTGGACATGGGAAACTTGGACAATTTGATTTATAGGCAGGGGAGAAGGTAACGAAAAATTGGGCCTACCACGATGTTGAGAGACTGTCGGGTGGGCAATATCTTTCCATCCATCATTTTTAGGAACTTTAGGTTGCAATGAGACATAAGGATGCACAGGGATACTTGGGGCTTATGGGTATTGGAAGGGAGGCCTTTCAAGCCTAGGTTGGACCACTCATTGCCCAATCCAATTAAAAAACCCAACTTGAAATAGCTGGCCTAACTCTTGCGAGTCTACATCAAATTGTATGGAGAATCTTGGCCTTATAGGGCCCCTGTTCCAATTACCTTTTCCTCAGTTACCTCTGCCATAGCTACCTCGGCTGAAAAATCTCATTCCTGTATGCATAACTAATTAGAAAATAGTTTCTTTAACAACCATACATGAAAACTCTTTTAAAAATATGAAATAAATTTTGGCTCGACAACATATTAGACTCATGCAATCCAATCCATACAAATTGTTTAATCGATGTCAATGAGCAGGGGGTGAGCAAAGGTTTTGGGATATGCGAGGGGTTGTATTGAGTGAAAAATGTTAAAATGAGGGGGAAAAGATCACGATTACTGCTCATAGACATCAAACAATCAACTATAATTAAATTTTAGGAACATGGAGTGGATAATGGATATGGGAAGGCGAGGGGATTGTAATTAGTGAAAAGTGAAATAATGGTAGGGGAAAAGAACGAATATTGTTCATAAAATAAATTAACCCATAAAACAATTATGTAATTAATGCAAACGATCCAACACTAACCAAATAATTATTGTGATCAATTAACAAATACTGTGTATAATTTAACCATTACTGTGTGTTAAAATTGCTCACTGTTCACATTTAAATCCTTAACACTTTTAACTAACACAGTTCCATCTTACTCAAAAACAATATGCCTTCCAAACAACCTGTATAAGAATTTTGTTTCCTCTCACTTCTTCCATTTAATATTTAAAACAATTCCAATGAACATAGTCATTTGTTTCAACTACATTCAACACGAAAACCATCAACCATTGTGCATAAATTACTTCCTTAAATCAAACACAAACACAAGTTCTTTTAAAATCGTGCATGATTCCATTCATCTAATCAATTTAACAATTAAATTGCAATGAAACCATACTGTTATAGAACCTATGCCCATCTTTGACAGTGCAATCAAACGATACGATGCATGATATCCATAAACATACACAACAAAAATCCCAACCACAACTACAACACTTTAAATTGCAACAATCTTGATCGGGCAATTTAAACTCACAGTAACAACTACCATTATTTCAATTCATAACACATTGTAGGAAACATACAACCCAACAGATAACGCAAGGGAGAATACTCCAAATCAAACCATAAACAGTGTTGAGTTATCAATCCAACACAAGGAGGCCATGATTGTATGCCCAATTCCATTTCTCAAATCGACCAATTTAAACCATGCTGAGCTATCTAATCAACTATCACAATAAAAAAATACAACGATTAACACCAATCATCATTTCTGATTGAAATTGTGTAATCAACCTCATCAACAGAGACAAGACCATAATCAAACCACTGTCAATGCTACTCCATAACAGTCAACAATATACTGGACTGGAAATAACTGGTTCATTTATCAAAATTGGGCTTGAATAACCAAGTGTGGGCTCTGAGTAATCAAGGGTTCGCTCGGTGGAACCAACATAAGGAGACTAGAGTCGACCACACCAATCAACAGGGGAGAATCCTTCGACACAACACGCTAGACACACATGCCACGTAACCAATATCTTGCAGGACAAGGTGACAGTTTAGACCATGTAGGATAGATTATGCATAGAGGAGTAGAGGCTTCTTACTGGCCAGTAATAACACCGAGAACATGCAAGGCATAACCCTCGTGGTTTTCCCGAAAAGAAAACCAAATAATTCTGATATAAAAATAAAGCCATGGAATAGAAACCAACCCTAAAGAAAACATATTTTCATAATAGCCATCGTAACCAACTGCGTAGAGACCAATAACATAAAATGAGCCCACGACTAGGTGGAGAATGATATGCAATGACCCAAAGGTGGTTCAAAATCAAACATAACAACCCCATAACACCAAATATGACTGGGTATGGTTACCAAATTGTGAGGAGACGACTAGTGGGTTCATATGGGAAGAAACCCTCTAATAAAAACCTATAACAACAACATAGAGACTTCATGGCTTCCACCACACATAATCATCAATGAAATCATGACTTCAACCATTCAATCTTCCATTTGCAATGAATAACACACAAATAACCATTCCTGAGAAACACCAAAGTTCACAGTTGCCAGCCTTAAGAAAAGGATAGACCAATACATCATCGAGCCAAGGTCTATTTCATAATAGAGCGAGTTCATGGATGGTGAAAAAAACATACCTTTAACCAAATTTCCTTAAAAACGCGAGCTTGGTCGAGCAGTTACTTCCTCGCCTGAATATCGAAGCTTAACCACAACACAATCGAATGAAAATAACCAAGCTAGGGTGACGATCAGTGGGAGAGGTATGGAGTGACGTGTAGTAAATGAACATCGCTTCCATCCTCTACTCATTCAATTACTTAGTACAGGCCAACCAACCATCAATTAATCCATGCATCGAAACCAACATCCATTACTTGCCAAGAGCGCCACCCTATATCACATTAACCATTGCCAAACATACCATAACACATATCAAATGTGCCTTCATATAACTCAATAGATCGTATAGCCACTATAATGGTTAGTTAGGACTAACACCATTTCTTTAATTTCAAATGCATATAGGGTAGCATAGTATATCATAGTTTCGTTTCTTCTCTTTAGATTTTTCCATAAGTCTCTTTTCTCTTGATCTTATTTCTTGTTACAACTAACATGTGTCTTGTGTAGGTACAACATGTGACGATTCATGGATTAAACCAAAATTCCATAACCATGAATATAAGCCATTCATACATACAATTTACATCTTAGAGAAACGAAACCCACACATAGCATGCATTATCCATCTGCCATTATGTCCCAAATAAAACCGAGATTTCATCATCAATCATGTAGAACCCTGTAAGAAGTGTCGAACAACAGCTTAAATATCAAATAAGAACCTCATCTGATCGTCCAATCTACAAGGGGATCTCACCTACTACTATTATATATATCATTAGATTATAATAATAGGATTTTAGAAATACTTTGTGGGAGAAATCCTCATTACGATTTTAATCATCAACACCCTGCAAACCATCGGCCCTTCTGTAGACCAAAAGGAAACACTGCGCACAGGGTGCACAATGCAATATCACTTGAGATGGCTTATGGGTGACTGCAGGACCCAAATGTTTGCAATATTGGAAAGGAGACTTATGTGGGGATGGGAGACATTCTTTCTACCTAAAAACATATTAGATCTATTATTCTATTACATCAACACATCATTATATCTCATATCTACCAATGAGTAATCATATACATTCATTAGGGTTTATTCTGCAGTAATTATCCTATTACTCTATTGTGTGTTGCATTTTACTATTAATAGATTAATTCACTCATCATATCTAAACAATTCTAAGAAATAAGACAAACATTCCACACAGAGACACAAATTTACTGTGGTTCACCACCTTGGGATACATCCACAAAGATATTACTTTCTTAGCTCTTTTATTATTCTACATCAAGGTTATAGCATTGTGCACATTACATTTGAGGCTGAAAAGATCGCACTAAGATCCACAACTTACGACCTTACCCTCGATTACAATGCATATCTTTGTCTGTTTGTCTGTCTATTCATCATACATAAATCAATATTCATCCTCTCACATCACTAACTATCTCTCCACTATCTCACAACACATATTTATATTACAAAAAGGGGTAAATTAACCGTTAAAAAAATGGCCAAAACCCTAACCCACTAACCGTAGGTGGATCAGATGTTTCCACTTTCTAACTCCATGATCATGGCTGGTCCAAAATCCAACCTTTTCCTCATTGATCCACATATTTCTTCCTTTCTTTGACTTTCCTAGTTTCCCGACACAACTTTTCCCTATTTTCCAGCACATGCTCCTTCTCTGGTCCATTTCCTAACTTCCTACATTAATTACCGTGATTTTCCCCAAAATTGTCTGTGCCAACAGGCCCCCAACACTCACGTGTGGCTTGTCTTGAGCTAATCATGTAGGTGTGTGCTTCCTATATTGACTTCTTGAGCACCCGAAACCTGTTTGAAATTTATTCAACTCGAGATTTTACTTGCGTGCTATTTTCTGCTACAATTTCCACAATCTGTGCAATAATGTGCTTCTTCAGCAGTTCCCCACTCTCCAAGCCAACTTGTTTTATCTGACCCTTTGTTGTGTCAAGATCAGTAAGAATTTGTTATGGTCCTTCCTGTAGTGGTTCTAATTGATCCTGCCTTGACTGCTTATCTTCTTGTATAGACTTAATCTATGGCTACAAATTATTCATCTCTTGCAGAATTTTCAATCTGTCTGGTATTGTCACCGCTTTCTTCTTCTGCTCCAATTCCTGCATCGTAGTATTGATCCCTTCTTATTTTTGGTCCAACTCATGTAGTTTACCATCCTTATGAAGGTTTTTCCATAGCTACACGCTCTTATTATGAAGTTATGCGATTTCTTGGATTACAAGTGCAATGTTGTCTATATGACATGTATCCTCCAACTCTATTTGTGTTCTTACTTAAGGTGGAGTAGTAGGTACTAAGAAGTATGTCAACTATGTAATTTGTACTTTTTAATCCTCCATAGCTTGTGTTATTTTCTCAATTTTATCCTATGTGGGTATATTCTCTCCTTGTGCGCTGTCACAAATAGTTTTGAACACTTCTTCAACTTGTTGATCTATTCTTCCAACGCGCTTTTTTGTTTCATCCCTCTCAAACTTCACTTGGCTAAGGGTCATCTCCAGTATATTACTTACTTCATTGGCCAATTGTAAGCTTGTAGCATGTGCACATGTCGTTGACTGGATTTCCTGAGCAACACTTATATGTATTTTTTACAATGCCTTAGTTGGGATTTTGGGAAGTTCCAAGTCTATATGATCTATATCCTTCAGTGGCTTATGCATTGTAGCTTAATCTATCTGCAACATTCCTTGGGTGATATGGAAATTTTCATTCCCCATAGAAATGACTTGCACTGCCTCTTGTTTTAGAACTGTTCTTTCCTAAGAAGTTTGTTGTTGTTGTGCTTGCTCCTTTTGCTACACTGTAGTAACTTGTAACTATTCCAATGCATCCTTGACCTCTGTTAATTTCTTCAATTTTTTTTCCTTCTGCTTGTCATCATCGTACCAAGCTTCCACCATGTGATACTTCATTTTTTCTGCTACTAAATTTTCATAATCCTCTGTAAGTGTAAGATGAGGAACTTCCTTGTGTTCCTTCATTTTCTTGTGTTGGCCTGATGTTTGCAACATTGTTCTTTTCATTGGAAGTGCCTTTGGCTACGCAGTTGGAACTGGTATATCCATATCTAGTAGATTTCCACCTTCTGCTTCCTCTGACATAGGAATATTGGTAACATTTTGTGCTCCTCCATTTGGTTCTTCCGCGCGTTACTTTTCTTGAGTTGAAGCCTTTGGGATAGTGTTTTTCTGCCTTGGATTTTAATGATTGTGCTACCCCATGTTTCTTTTGTGTGCTATGTTGCTTTCCTTGTGTTTTTTGTTGGGTTGGTTGAATATTATGAAGGGATAGTCTCTACTTGTTGTTTAGATTTTGGTACTTTCTTTGGGATTACTGGCACCTTCCACTCTTCGGGCCAATCCTTCATAGCCCAATGCACTTCTTCCCCTGTGACACAATATCTCAATTGTAGCCATTCCTTCTTAGGATCCCTCTTATCATGGATCCATATGTTATGCCTAGAAGATTGAAAAATAGCTATTGCTTGATTCTCTCTCACAACTTCTGGTGGTATTCTCCATATGTTTGCCAACTTCTCTTGCATCTCATCATAGAGCATGGAGAAAATGTTAAAATTCTCCTTCCTTTTCTTCGGATCTGAAGTATTCCATAAGGTTGTGTATTTGTTTGTGAAACATTTTCTTAACCTCTAGTAAAATCCACTGTATTTCGGTTCTCCCCATCCAACCAGTGATATCAATATGATTATCCATGAATAATGAAATTCTAAACCTAAATACTGTGCATCCTTGCAATCCTCAAAAAACAATTTGATCTGGATTTAGGAGCGGAACAAATTGATTAACAGACTGAATACAATAAACACAGAGATAGGAAGAATAACACAAATATCCAGTGAACAATATATTCTATTAAATAATGAAATAGGTCAAAATTGTAAAACTGTAGAACTGAAACTTGCTCGAATGGTGGTATCTATCTCTGAGAAGAGATGTGGATTCTACGGGGCATCCATTCGAGAAGAATGGATTACAATGAGGCTCCATAGGCCCTTTCATATTACTCATGAATGCCAAAACCCTGAACATCCAAAAAGCCTAACCCTAGAGATGAAATGCCAAAAGTCATGGCGGGCCTGTGGGTAAGTTGGTGTAATTTGGTACCTCAAACTTCCTAAGGTCCTGTACTACGACCTCTGTTTTAGGTGCGTGATAGCTAGTTGGAAGGTCTTTCCTTAGAAATACAAAATTTTCCATCAGACTCTAACTCCATCTGCAATTATAACTGTGGCAAGCCAAAAGATAATGTTTGGGGCCCCAAAGCAGCCCTAAAGAGGTACATCAATATGTGATGACATAAAAACACACAGTAAACTAGTTGGATTAGGCGAGAATACTCATGTATCCACCTAGAGAATGTGTGTGAGGCTTCAGACAACCCAGAAGTGTATAAATCACAATTATAAAGAAGTATAGAAATATGTGTTGAACAAAAGCGATTTTGAGGGCAGGTTGGAATGAGTGGGTGTACAATATCCACACGGATCAAATCCCTCCATAGCAAGGCAATGGTCTCCCATTGCATTGGTTCCCATCGAGGGTGAGGAAAATTCGTTTTGGGTGGGAACCCTTTCCTTGGTGTAGGAGTTGCCCTTCCTTGACAGCCCGATAAAGCTAGATCCTCTACCAGTGAGTGCCCTTGGCTCCCCGGGTGAGACACTTTCCTTGGTGTAGGAGTTGCCCTTCCTTGACAACCCGATAAAGCTAGATCCGCTACTAGTGAGTGTCCTTGACTTGTGTGTCCACAATCTGATTGGTGGATGCTTGTTCTGTGCAGTCAGGGTTGAGCTCTATTGGTGTCAGTTGTTCGACAATATTAGAGGTGTCCAACAATGGTGTAAAATATGGTTGAAGGAGGACCACATTGAATACTGGATGCAGACCAAGGAAGGGTGGAGTGTTGAGCTCAAAAGAATTGCTACCCAAAACCTTGGTGATAGTGTAAGGGCCATAACGAGGTGGCCGAAGCTTCCGATGGGTCCCAATGAGATTCTCCTTCTGAAAATGTAACCAGACTTTGTTGCCAACCTGAAACTGGTGTGGTAACCTGTGTTGATCATGACACTGCTTGTACTTAGCATTGGATTTCTGCAAAATCTCCTGGACCTGTTGGAAGATGTGATGAATGTGCTCAATGAATATGGTGGCTTTGTCGCTCACGGATTGATCAGGGGACGATTCTGTCTAGGCAGTGGCAAGAGGAAGTGCAACATCAATGGGTCCCAAGGGTTGGATTCCCAGACCCACCTGAAATGGGCTATGACCAATGGAAATATGGAGAGCCCTATTGTAGCTGTGTTGGACATATGGAACACTCTTGTCCCATGCACGGGGATGCTTATAATTGTACATGCGCAGGATGTGTACAAAGTTGCGATTGACGACCTCGGTTTCGCCATCAGTTTGGGGGTGGAAAGCAGTGGATTTCGTGAGCTCAGTGTCCAACATAGACCAGAGACATGACCACAAGGTGATGATGAACCTATTGTCTCGGTAGGAGATGATGGTCTATGGTATCCCAAAGTGGACCCAAACTTGTTTGAAGAAGAGCTTGACAGTCTCTATCGCTGTGAAATTCTTCTTACAGGCTGTGAGGATGGCCATCTTTGAAAACCGATCAACGACCATGAACACACATTCATTTTCGTGCTTGGTGGACGATAAACCAAACATGTAATCCATGGATATGGATTCCCATGGATTCTCAGGAATAGGAAGAGGGGTGTATAAGCCTTGCTTCTTGATGTCTAGATTGGAAATGGTGAAGGCAGTGCAATATCTGATATACTTGTTGATGTCCTGTCAAAGTTTTGGCCAAAAAAAATGATTCTAAAGAATGACCACAATTTTCTCTAAGCCAAAATGTCCTGCCACCTGACTGTAGTGGGCTTCCCAAAACATCTTTGCACACTCACTTGTAGGAATACAGAGATGGCCTAGGTGGCATAAGAGTCTATCCCGAATGTAAAAATCAATGACTGTGGTGCATGTACCCAAGAGATGATATGTAGTGGCGAAGTCTGGATCTTGCTGATAAAGTTGGGGCCACTCCGATGCTTCATGTCCACAGGACTGGAGCACAGTGCTGAGTGCAACCACAAGAGGTCGACTGAGGAATTTAGCAACATGATTGGAGATACCTGTCTTATACTTGATGTTGAGATGGAACTGCTGTAGGTAGGTGGACCACTTATGATGGCGATCATTCTGCAATTTCGCCTATGTCTGTATGAATTGTAGAGGATTTTGATCAATGTGTATGATTGTCTCTTTCCCTAGAATGTAATTTTTCCATTGACGATAGGCTTTTACAATGGAATGCATTTCCTTGTCATAGGTGGGGTATTTTCAGACAGTATCAGAGAGTGTATCACTATGGTATGCCACAAGATGCCTGTGCTGAGTGAGAAATGAGACCACAACATAGTAAGATGCATCAGTCTCAATCTTGAATGTGTGTTGCAGATCGAGCAAGGAGAGTGTTGAAGCTGAGCACAAGCAATGTTTCAGATCATCAAATGCTCACTGCTTCTCCTTCCCCCATACAAAATTGGCCCTACCATCGCCCTTGGTCACCTGGATGAGGGCCCATGCAATATGGGAGAATCCCAACATGAACCATCAGTAGAAACTAGCTAGACCCAAGAAGCTCCAAAGCTCGGTCAGTGTGGTTGGGGATGGACAATCATGGATGAATTGGATCTTATATGGATCAACATGTACCCCATGCTCATCGACAATGTAGCCCAGTTATTGGACCATGTTCATGCCAAAAGAGCATTTTTTTGAGTTGGAATAAAGCTTGTGTTGTCGTAGAGTGCTCAAAACATGTTGAATATGTTGCATGTCCTCCTCCCACATTATGTTGAAGATGAGGATGTCATCCAAATATACTACAACAAAGTAATTGATGAAGGGTCTCAATACATCATCCATCAACCTCATGAAAGTGGCTTGTGCATTTTTTAATCCAAAGGGCATGACTGGCCATTCATAGAGATTTTCTTTAGACTTGAATATTGTCTTCCAAACATCAGTTGGTTCGATGGAAACCTGGTGGTAGACAGACTTCAGGCTAATCTTGTTGAAGACCTTTTCCCCCTTGAGTCAGTCAAGAAGGTCATCAATCCTGGGAATGGGGTAGCAGTTCCTGACTGTGATTTTGTTTAAGGATCTGTAATCAATGTAGAGTCACCAAGTCTTGTCCTTCCTCTACACTAGTACAATCGGGCTTCCGCAAGGGGAGGAGTTGGGTCTGATGTGCCCCCTTTGAAGAAGTTTTTGGATTTGACTTCTGATTTCGTCATTCTCCATAAGCGAGTGCCGATAAACAGGCCCATTAGGTAAGGGTTCATCGGGGGTCAGATCAATGGGATGCTTGACTTGGTAGTGTGTCGGTACCCCTGTAGGTGAGGCAAATATGTCTTTGTATTCTTCCACGATCCCGTCCACTTGCTTCTGCTGCAAAGAGAGGTGTTGTGTAGAGGCCTCGGATGTGGCGACGACCTTATGCTTACTGTGAGCACGGATCACAAAGAATATGAACTTTCTGGTCTGTGAAATGACTTTACTGCATTTCTTAGCAGAGATTCAAGAAATAATAGTAGGCGATGCCACCTCTGGGATCCTGTACAATTGTCTACCCAAAGTAATAATAACACTGTGGGGTCTAGACTCATAAAAAACATGACACTTCCACAAATATGGTTGTCATAAAATAACATCACAAACTTCAAGGGGAGTAATATCACACAGTACCTCATCCTTGAAAGGCTTGATGCCATAGGGCAGACGCCATTTTTGACTGACGCAAAGATCTCTTCCTTGATGAAGCTAGCCGATGGTGTAGGGTTGTGGATGCAGTTTCACTGGCAAGTCCAACCGCTTGACGACCTCTACTGAAATTAGGTTCTTATGACTACTTCTGTTGACAATGAAATGAATTGGATCCCCCTTGAACCACATTTGTGAGTAAAAGAAGCGTTCCCCTTCCTCTGGTTCTTCGGGTTCACTTGACCGAACTTTGGTGGTAGCGACCGTGAAATAGGGTTCAACATCGATAATTCGCTTCCCTCCTTCATGATTTGACTTAGAATAAAAATCGACCTCTGATTCAAAATCCTTTAGCTCAGCCATGAGGGACTTCTTGGAGTGACATTGGTCGGTGTTGTGCCAAGGACCTTTATGGTACTCACACCATTTTCCCGTGTATTTCTTTATCTTTTCATTGCCCTTCTTGTGTTGCGGCTTGGATGGATTGTCCCGAGGGAATATGTCTCAACTTGGTCCCTTTCTATGTGGGTTCGAGCTACCTTTTCCCTGCTTCAGCTGTGAGGGATTTGCAAATCCAAAATCTCATCGTTTCTTCTTAAATTTATGCTTGATCTTGACAGTGTAGCTATAAGAATTTCCCAACAAGGCAATTTCCAGGAACTCCATTTCTGTTTGAATTTATCGATGCAAAAAACCATGGTATTTGAGCACCATATGACACTCATAATATTTGATACCCAATTTAGTGCGTAGGGTATGGAAAATATTGGTGAAGTTTGGTACTGTCTGGTCCCTTTCTTGACGTAGGGTGGTCCATCTGATGTACTGGTCATCGTAGCTTCCAATAGGGTAGTACTATTCTTTAATGGTGTCCTAGAAGGAATCCCATGTAGGGGACACCACAAAAATTACATATTCCTCCACGACCCTTTTCTCAGAGTAAGTATCCCACCAGTCTTTCACATGGGGAATGACCTTGAGGAGTGCAAAAGTGATTTTTTCCCTATTGGAAAAATTGTGGTCCGAAAAATATCCTTCGAGCAGATTCAACCATTTATCTACAACATCCGCATCTATATCAGTCCTTCAAATAATGTAATGTCAAAATTTACCTGTACCTTCAAGGGGGTTGCATGGACGCTTGATGAAGATGCTTTTCCCGTGGGAAGTCGACGAAGGATCTATGCGAAGTTGTCCATCATTTCGTTCCTTTGTCGTGTGATGGCTTCCTCGAGCAACATTTTAATAGGATCACATTCTCCATCATCTTTCTTTTCATCTCCCATGGGTTGTTGTTGGGCTTGGCGTGATCGATCTAGTAATGGCTCAATGGGTTTGAGTCCCAACTTCTTGTACCGAGACCTTGTTGGGGACATGCACAAAGAAAAATAAAACAAGAGAAGACCGCTATGATACCACTGATACGAATTTAGGAGTGGAACGAACTGATTAACATACTGAATAAAATAAACACATAGATAGGAAGAATAACACAAATATCTAGTGAAAAATATCTTCTATTAAATAATGAAATAGGCTAAAACTGTAAAACTGTAGAAATGAAACTTGCTCGAATGGTGGTAGCTATCTCTGAGAAGAGATGTGGTTGCTACGTGCATCTGTATGATCAAAATGGATTACAATGAGGCTCCATAGGCCCTTTTCATATTAATCATGAATTCCAAAACCCTAGACATCCAAAAAACTTACCCTAGAAGGTGAAACGCCAAAAGTCATGTGGACCCTATGGGTAAATTGGTGTAATTTGGTAGCTCAAATTCCTAAGGTCATAACTTTTTCATACTACATTTGTTTCAGGTGCATGATAGCACATTGGAAAGGTCTTTCAGAAAACTACACATTTCGTTGTCAGACTTTGACTCAGTCTATGGTCTACCTTTGGTGAACCAAAAAGACAATGTTTAGGGCCCCAAACAACCCTGAAAGTACAACAAGATGTGCTGACATGAAAACATACAAAATAAGCCAGTTGGATTAGGCGAGAGGCCACCTGTATCTACCTGGAGAATGTGTGAGGATTTAGACATACCCAGAAGTGTATAACTCACAATTATAAATAAGTACAAAAGGACGTGTTGAACAAAAATGGACATGAGGAGCTAGTTGGAATAGGTGGGTGGCCACCAATATCCACCTGGATCACAAGTTTAGTAGATATGGATCCCAACTAAGTAGACTCCCCTTTGAGCATTGTGTGACTGCTGCTATTACTTCTGTAGGGGCTTCCTCTTTGTGACATTTTCTCAAAAGTTTGCATGCCGTCATTTTTTTCACAAACTTAGTTGTTGGTTCATTTATCTGTCTAATAATCATTCCCATGGATCCTCTGTCATGATTCCCATATTTGTTCTTTATCTCTTCTTCCATGGCCTTTTTTTTTTTCATCCATGTACTACTCTATTTTTTCTCCATCTGTTGGTAATCCTGTGATTTATGCAATTAAGTCCACATCTATGGATACAAACCTATCCATCCATAATATGCCTCCATGTACCAGTGCCAGTAACTGTTTGACACATGCATTCGCATATTTTCCTCTCCAAAAGTGAGGAATCTCCAACAGGTTCATAATTCCCATGTTATATAGCCCTACAATCCACTGTTTTGGATCGATAATGGGATCTCCTGATGGAACCTCTCCTTTACTCTCCATGTAAATGATTAGGAGATCATGTCTTAAGTGGAGAAAATGCTCAAAATTGAAATTGCTCAGAAATGGTTGAAGTTGGAACGACTGGATAAGTCTCGTCGATACGATCCTGTTTCCGCAAACAGCATGCAAAACCGACTCTGCATCTGAAAGTTATCCAAGTCAGAATATCTCTTATTTCATTAAAAAACAAAAAATATATATATAATGAAAAAAAAAAAAAAAAAACATATATACATATGGTTTTTTTAAACAAAAAATTTGGTGGACGCGAAGGCCGCCACCTGGATTTAATTTAAAAACCCCTTTGGAGCGTGCAACAAAGAGTAACCACAGGGTTCGATCGTGGGTCGTTTGCAAGAGAGCCCCGACTACTAACCACCCGGGCTAGTGGTGGTATTTACAATGCAAAGGGCGCTTTTTGTTTAAGAAATGGACACATGTTAGGAGGGGCGGTAAAAAGGGGACCAACCCCTAATGACCAGCCCCCGTTGTGCACAAGACCATGAGCCATAACCTTGGCTTTAACCCCGTTGGTTGTGGAATGTTTATACATGGTTTAACTGCCACAGTTTGCCACCTGTGCGTTCACATTGCATGGCTTAACCGTTATGTGCCACGGTTTACAAACGTGGTTTCCAAACCGTTGAAGTCGACGGGTTAGTCGGAGGCCATGTGATCGAATCAACCATTGAATTTAAATTCTAACGGTTGGCGGGTTTTGGGTGGAGTCCGCCTCTTTTGGCATGTTTTGCTAATTTTAGCTAGGCTAACTCCCGCTACTCCTATTTTGGTGGAGTTTTTTGGGGAAAAGAGGAGGGAGTTAGTTTTTGGGATAACTTTTGCTACACGTAACCATTCTTCACGAAATTTTGGTCGTTTTTGGGTAACAGAGGTGTCGTTCAGCCATTTTCAGGGCATAGGAGCTTGAGGAGCCATCAGGGCCTTGGGGGAAGAGGAGCTGTAATGGAGCAACTTTCACTGTTTTAGGTGACATCAGAGTCATTTTTAGTTTCTGTCTGTACTCTGAATTTGTTTCCTCAGCAGGTTTGGCCTGTTTGTTGGCCTTTTTCTCATTGTAACACCATTTTGAGCATTAATAGATCAAGGACATGCCCATTGGGAGCCTTGGACCCGACAGATGTATCCCATGAGGGTCGAACTGCCTCAACATGTGCTGTGTGTTTATGATGAATTTATTGTGTTGTGTTAGACAGATTTAAAATACTGAATCAGAAAACAAAACAATACTCCCTCACACAAAAAAGATTAAATCTTGAAGATAGAACACTTTGCACATTTAATTTTTATGGAAATGAATACTTTGCACAACAATACAAATATTTTCATTTTCAAATCAGATGGTATCAGAGCTCAGGTTTAGAGCTTTTTGCAGCTAGATTTTTTTTACTCAGCATTGGTTTTGTGCAAAGATTAATTATTTTGTTTGCAAGTTTTCATGCTTACTAGGCAAAAACTCCAAAGAGGTGAAGGAAGCTTGGTTAGTGCACAAACGAATCCACAGCCAAGAAGGGTTAGAAATCCATTTCCAAGAGCCTTAGCAGCAGCTTCAAATATGTCTTCAAGAGAAGGGGAAATTCTTGAAGAGATGGATTCCAAGGAGGAAGAACAAAAATTTAGAAAAGCTTTCTTAGAGATGACTGAAATGGTAAGGATCCTCTACCAAGAAAGAAATGATAGGATTCCTGGAGAAGGGTCTAAAAACCAGAAAAAAGGAGAGGGTTCCACAAGAGGAAAGAAGATTAATGAACAGTCAAAGAAAGGACATCGAGGAAATGGTGATCCACCATCTCCATATTCTTCCTCTTACTTCTCACTGGTCTTCCCTCAACCCGGTACATCAGTCTCATAAGTCGAAAACCACTGCTAAGATCCCTTTATTAAAAGCTTGATGTAAAATTTGAATTGCCTATGTTTTGTCGTTGCCAAGTCAATCTTGAGGAAAAATCTTGATAATTGGATTAGACAATTGGAAGTTTACTTAAGGATTCAAAACCTTCATGATGACCACACCAAGATACAACTAGCCTCGCTTAGAATGGATGGAGCAGCATTGGTATGGTGGGAAGCCAAGGCCAAGGATGAAATAAAGAAACGTGGTAAGATTACTTTATCATGGACTGAATATATTACTACAATCAGAAGCAATTTTATCCTTTAGCTCATCTACAAAAGGCTATAATGATTGGCAAAACTTTAGACAGCTTAAGGGACAGAATGTATAGGACTATACCCAAGAATTTAGGAGAAAAGCACTCTTATTAGGGGTAGATTTATAAAGTCAAGATACTTTGCTGAAGTATATCGGTGGTTTGAACAATTACCTTAAACATACTATCCTCATGTTTAACCCTACTAGTCTAGACGAAGTTTTTTTACAAGCTATGCATTTAGAGGCAAGAGGGAAACACTTTTGATGAGGGTAGAAACAAGTTTTTCAAAGGGAAAAACAAAGACAAAACTTTTAAGGGAAAAAACAAAAAGAATGCTACTATCAAACAAGAGGGTGAAAAATCATTTGTAAACATTGTTCTAAAGAAGGCCATGAAGAAAAAAACTATTTGGAAATTACATCTAAAAAGAAATCAGTTTAACAAAAAAAGGGAAAGAAGAAAACTGCAGCTACTACAACTACACCTCAAGATTTAGGTGATGATTCAAGGGATGAAACCAAAATTGCAGCTATGGGTTTTAAAATTATGAAGGGAAAGGCTGAAGAACAAGAAATGAAGCACTAGTACTAGTATCATGTAGAAGCTCCTAATGAGGAAGAAAGAACTGAATTGTTCCATGTGAGGGTAGTCTCAAAACATACCAGGTGACATTGTTTGGCGTTACAAACAAATCTCATATCGAGCTTGGTCAAACAACTTAAAGCTGAGAACCATTCCACATCAAAGCCTTATCCACTTGGGTGGATAAGCAAGGATGCAAACTTACAAGTCTCAAGAAAATGCATATTTTGATTCGCCATAACTGCACACTTTATTATTAGCTTTGATTTGAACTTGATGTGGGTATTAAAGCGATATTTCAGAATTGTTTTGGGAAGTCCTTACTTATTTTACAGGAAAGCGATCTTTCATCGTCATGAAAATAAATATCATCTCTTTAAAGATGGCAGGGAGTTCATTTAATGGAGCACATACACTTAAGAAGGCAAATATAGCGATGGTAAATGTGGGACAAGTAAAAAGGCTAGTAAATTCTAGTAAGAGTTTGTACTTCTTATGATTAAGCCCAAGGTTGATGTAAATCATGAGGTCTTTGAAAATTGTGATTCCAAGATTAAATCAAATTTATATGATGTAGTTGATGCAAATCATGAGATGTTTCAGGAACCGATAAGGTTCACCTCCTCAAAAGGGAGAATATGGGTAAGAATAAATGCCATCCAAGTTGTCCTCTTCTAACATTGGCATGTACAGCTTTGTCTATCATGGAGAATGCTTGCAGAGATCAAGAGGCAAATTAAAGACTTGTTGGACAAAGGATTAGTCAAAGAAAACTTGAGTCAATGCGCAGTACCAACTATGTTAATTCCAAAGAAAGATGGAACTTAGCGCATGTGTGGACAGACTTTGAAAACAAAATAGCAGTAAAATAATCGATACCCACTTCCAAGAATAGATGATTTGTTGGATCAATTAAAAGATGCTAAATATTTCACTAAGTTAGACTTACGTAGTGGTTATCATCAAGTTATAATTGCAGAAAGTGACATTTGGAAGGCAACATTTAAAACCAAACAAGGACTCTTTTAGGTGGCTTGTTATACCATTTGGTTTATGCAATGCACCACCACAACTTTCATGCGGAGGTAATGGATGATGTCTTACGTCTGTTTCTTGATGATTTCGTAATTGTCTACTTAGATGGGGGTACACTAATTTTCAACAAGACTAGAGAAGAGCATGTCATGCATGTCAAAAAAAGTACTTGATATTTTGAAGAAAAAAATCAGTTATTTCTTGGCATCAGAAATGTGAATTTGGAAAGATTTCTTTGGTTTATTTGGGACACATGGTAGGAGGAAGTGCTTTGAGAATTGATCCTTCCAAAGTAGAAGCCATTGTGAATTGACCTACTCCCAAATCCATTCTGGTGAAGTTTTTTAAATGCCATTTCAGTGTGGAGGAAGTTCAAACTTCTTCTTCATAGCAGCTCCTATGCATCACCGTTACATTTAATAGTGTGAAGTGTACTTTCCAATGGGGGAGGCAATGTGAGAAGCTTTTGAGTCTTTGAAAGAAAAGCTAAGTTCAGCTCTAGTCCTTGCATTACCGGACTTGAGACATTCATTCGAGATTCAGACAGATGTTAGTGATTACGCCATGGGGGAAATTCTCCTACAACAAGGTAAGCCTGGCTGCATTTCCATTTCTGAGACATTTAATGGTGCTATTGTGAATTACCCTACATATGATAAAGAACAATACAATTTTATAGAACAGTATGCTTCGGATGTTGATTTTAAGGATGTATATGCTAACTTGAGTGAGGGAAATCATGTTGAGGAGAATGATTATCATTTGCATAATAATTTTTTTTTTACATTTGGGCAGGATTGTGGCCTACGGAGGGCCGGCATCATGTGAGAAGCTCATTCTTCTCTCATAGCTGGACATTTCGGGGTAAGCAAAACGGTGGAACATTTATAGAGGTATTGTTATTGGCCTCGCATGGTAGATAGTGTTTCGCGTTTCATTAGAGTTGTTCGTTATACAAGCAAGCCTATTAATAGGAAGCTTGGTTTATATATGCCATTACCGGTACCTTCTAGACCATGGGAAAATATATCTATGGATTTTTGTTGGAGGCTACCTTTATGTAAACTTAACGCAGTTATCTTTATGTAGTAGCGGATTGATCTAGAACCGATAGAGATGTGTATTCTTATGCCATGTGAGAAAACTATAACTGCTGAACAAATTGCTGATTTATATTTTCAACATGTATGGGTTCATCATGGTTTTCCTACTTCTATTGTTAGTGATAGGGATTCCATATTTGTTGGGATTTTTTGGTCGAATTTATGGAAGATGATGGACATAACACGAAAAGAGTATTGCTTTCCATACGCAAATATGGCCAAACAAAGAAGTAGTGAATAGACCGGTGTACATATTTTGAGAGAGGTTATTGGAGTAAGCATTCTAAGCTTTGGGATGAGCATTTGTATTACATTCAACATGCTTACAACCATGCCAAGCACTCTTCTACAAATGCGCCATTTCGAGCTTGTTTTTGAATTATTTGCCTAAATCACGTTTAGATTTTATTCTTGAGAAATATGTGGCCATTGATGGTCATAGTGGCATTGACAAAGCTCGCATGTTCATTGAAAGAATTCAGCTCATACACCAGCAAGTGCAGAAACAACTTTAGCAAAAGAGTCAGGAGGCAAATACAAGGAGAGAGGCATGATAAGCTTTACAGAATTGATCATATAGAAGTTTCAAAGAGGGACGGTATGGGTACGCATATTAGTAAAGAAGAATGCAAGGAGAGGGTAGCGGAAACCACAATGCGTTATAGTCCATTCAAGATCTTTAAACAAGTTGGAAATAATGCTTTTCAATTAGATTTGCCTTCATACATGAAAATGTATTCCGTTATGAATGTGGAAAATTTACGTTTGTATGAGCCTCCTTTAATTTCTGATTATGAAAGTGACATTCAACTACCTTCCATAGAAGATTTCTAGCCAGAATTTTTGGATGAGTTGAAAGGGATGCTATTCTTGTGAGGAAAGGACACACACTTCAAGGAGGGGAAATGTTGGTTATGTTCGGGTTGGTCTTAAAGGAAACAAACCGAGTAAGGAAAAGTGGATTGAATTGGAAAAGGGGAGGGACCTATACCCTCATCTTATTAACAGATAGTGAAGGATTTTTGGGGTCAAAGCTTCCCAATTGGGAGAATATTGTCGGAGATCATGTCTTAAGTGGAAAATGACCGAAAATTGAAATTGCTCAGAAATGGTTGAAGTTGGAACAAATGGATAGGTCTCGTCGATACGATCATGTTGCCATAGGCGACTACATGGTGACTTTGCATGTAGAAAGTTATCAAGAGATATCTCTTATTTCATTTAAAAACAAATATATATATATATATATAATGAAATAAAAAATAAAACATATATACATGGTTTTAAACAAAAATTTGGGTGAGCGCGAAGATACAGCTTAAGAAAAACCCCTTTGGATGGTTTTTTTTAAACAAAAAATTTGGTGGGCGCGGAGGCCGCCACCTGGCTTTAATTTAAAAACCCCTTTGGAGCGCGCAACAAAGAGTAACCACAGGGTTCTATCGTGGGTCATTTGCAAGAGAGCCCTGAGTATTAACCACTCGGGCTAGTGGTGTTATTTACAATGCAAAGGGCGCTTTTTGTTTAAGAAATGGACACATGTTAGGAGGGGCGGTAAAAAGGGGACCAGCCCCTAATGACCAGCCCCCGTTGTGCACAAGACCATGAGCCATAACCTTGGCTTTAACCCCATTGGTTGCGGAATGTTTATAGGTGGTTTAACTGCCACGGTTTGCCACCTGTGCGTTCACATTGCATGGCTTAACTGTTATGTGCCACGGTTTACAAACGTGGTTTCCAAACCGTTGAAGTCGACGGGTTAGTCGGAGGCCATGTGATCGAATCAACCATTGAATTTAAATTCTAACGGTTGGTGCGTTTTGGGTGGAGTCCGCCTCTTTTGGCACATTTTGCTAATTTTAGCTAGGCTAACTCCCGCTACTCCTATTTTGGTGGAGTTTTTTGGGGAAAAGAGGAGGGAGTTAGTTTTTGGGATAACGTTTGCTACAGGTAACCATTCTTCACAAAATTTTGGTCGTTTTTGGGTATTCTCAGCCTTTTGGAGTGAATGGAATAGGTTGCAAAGCCAACAGAGGTGTCATTCATCCATTTTCAGGGCAGAGGAGCTTGAGGAGCCATCAGGGCCTTGGGGGAAGAGGAGCTGTAATGGAGCAACTTTCACTGTTTTAGGTGATATCAGAGTCATTTTCAGTTTCTGTCTGTACTCTGAATTCAATTCCTCAGCAGGTTTGGCCTGTTTGTTGACCTTTTTCTCATTGTAACACCATTTTGAGCATTAATAGATCAAGGACATGCCCATTGGGAGCCTTGGACCCGACAGATGTAGCCCAGGAGGAGTGAACTGCCTCAACATGTGCTGTGTGTTTATGATGAATTTATTGTGCTGTGTTAGACAGATTTAAAATACTGAATCAGAAAACAAAACAATACTCCCTCACACAAAAAATATTAAATCTTGAAGATAGAACACTTTGCACATTTAATTTTTATGGAAATGAATACTTTGCACAACAATACAAATATTTTCATTTTCAGATCAGTAAACTTGTTGTCCGAACTCAGGAAACTTCCCCATGTCTACAACATCATGATCACATACTTTAGCTTGTTCACAAAGCCTAACATGTCATCAATTACTTTGAATCATTCAAGTATCTATAATAGTGACAGTGTTAGTTCCTTCTGCTTACTCAATGTTCTTGGTCTAATAAGTTTTTCCCTAGTCTTCTTCTTTCCTATTGATGGTCCTATTATTTCCATTGGATTCTCTTCCTCGTCTTCTTTAGTGTCGGAGTTTTGTTGGTTCGTAATGTATTTGACCTGCACTTGTTCCTTTGACTGTTGCGTTGGATCTACTTTAAGGTGCTACCCTTCATCAAACTTTTTTTGTTCATCATCTTCATCATTCAATTTTTCCTTTGGTTGTGTTGCTCATAACCCAGTTTTCTACGTGGGTTTTTTCTTTGTGCTAGGGTTTCGTGTTTCACTCCACAGGTCGATATCCATTTCCTCTGTCACCAGATTTTGTTGTTCCTTCTCTTCTACGATAGTGGGACTAACCAGTTCAATGACTGGAGATGGAATTGCATTCACATCCACTACTCCTTTTGGATAGTTTGATTTTTCTCCATTGGTTTCTATATTCTATGCAAACCTCGTGACACTTCTCATTTTCCTTGTGACTCAGCTGGGATCTCCAAGCATCAAGGGCTCCATTTTGCTAAATTAGGATAGGGTTTCTTTGAATCATGAGTAAATACCTCCTAATCACCTGCTCGCACAAGGTTTTCTCCCTTGGATATAGTTTGCACAAAGTCACAATGAGTCGTTACCTTTCACCTTTTCATCTTTTATAGGTCGTGCCATAAATTATCTATCATGCCACACTTTTCCGATCACCTCTTTTTCCTTTTTCTAACTACTTTCTGTATCAACGCATTGCTTTTTCTGTCTAGTCACATTTCTCTAGCACACAGTGTATTCTTGTTCTTTCATACCAATTGCTATTTGTTGCGCATTGTATTCTCTAACTGCATATTTAACACTTATCCATCTACTACATATTTTTTTATTTTTCTTATTTTTCCAATTTTTTTCTTTCCTTTTTTCCCTTGTTTTCCTTTCATCTCCTACTATATATAATATGTACAATTGTAATTTCTTGTGTTGCAACTATTAAGGGTTATTGGGTCGTCTATCCCTATACAGTTTCAGTCGACTTCCATTAACCAATCCTGGAATCTCTTTGATTGCTAGATCTTTCCACTGCACAACACCTCCATCTATGATAGATTTTATCTCATATGGCCCTAGCCAATGCATCCTGAATTTTCCTGGGTGCTATAAATGTTTTTTCATCATAGAGAAGAACCAAATCTCCTTCCTTAAAGTTTTTATTTTTAATGTGTCTATCATGCCAAGATTTGTCTTTGGATTTTTGTAATTCCTGATGGAAACCAACCATAATCTTCTCTTCTTATAGTTCTATGAATTGAGACGATATTTCTTGAGCTGCACGTCTTTCTATCATGTTTATAATGGCTGCAATGCACATACTAGGAATCAAATATTCTAAAGGGATTACTACTTCCTGACCATAGACTAATCTAAAATGTGTCTTCCCTGTGATTTTTTTGCATGTGGTTCTATAAGCCCATAACACTGATGGTATATTTAGATCCCAATCATCCTTGTTTACATTGCAAATTTTAGTTAGGGAATTCTCCAATATTTTATTAAATGCTTCCACTATTCCATTATCCCGAGGATGGTATGGAGTGCTCTTCTGATGGTGTATTTCAAATTATTCAGTCATTTCCTGAATGGTATTATTGATAAAATGAGTTCCTTGAGCACTCATCAAAATTCTAGGACATCCAAATCTTGTAATTACTTGTTCAAACAGGAAGTGCATTGCAGTTTTTATGCTACAATATTTTACTATTGTTGCTTCATCCTATCTGGTTAAATATTTTTTCGTTGTAATGATGTACCTTGATCCTAATCTTCTAGCTGGTGGGTTGATTGGTCCTACACAATCTATTTTCCATTTGTTAAATACTTTAAGAGTTACCTGAGGTTTTAGGGGCATCTCATCCCTCCTAGATGGATTTCCTACCCTCTGATAGACATCACAAGTATGGAAATAATCCTTTACATCTTCAAAAACTGTTGGCCACCATAGTCCTACGTGTAGTATCTTCTCCGCAATGGATTTTCCTGCTTAGTGTCCTCCAACTATTCCTTCATGTGCTTCTACCAAGATGATAGGAAATTCACATTCCATGACACACCTCCTTAGAATATTATATGCACCTAGTTTATACAAGTGTCCTGAAATAAGTTAGTAATCTACAACTCTAACCATCGAATTATTCTTTTGTGCAATGTTGTATTCCTTTGGGGAAAATCCCGTATTAAAAAATTCAATGATATCAGAAAAGTATTCATCAACAATTTGCACTGAAAAGAGTTATGCATAAGGAAAATTGTCCTCCAAGCTTATTGGTTCCTCTCCATTAGTTATCCTGGACATATGATCTATCCCTACATTTAGTCTTCTAGGTTTCACTGCTACTTCAAAATCAAACTCTCCAAATAACAACAACCATCTACATGTTCTCCCCACCGAAAATGGCTTGTTGACCAGGTATCTGAGAGAAAAGTGATCTGTGAACATTTTAAAATGTTGGCCTAATAAATAATGTCTGAAATTTTGTAATGTATATACCATAGCCAAACCTTCTCTCTCTGTTGTATTATAATTCTGTTATGACTATGAGAGTTTCCTACTTGCAAATTCTATTGGGTGATCTATGTCACCTTCTCTTGGTTGTGTTAGTACTGATCCAAGTGTTATTGAAAAAGCATCCACATGAAAATGGAACTCTTTTGACCAATATGGAAACACCAAAATTGGTGTTATCACCATTTTCTCTTTTAATATGTCCAAACTTTGTTAGCATTCATCATTCCATTGAAACTTGATATCCTTCTTTAACAATTTCTCCATGGGCGCAGTAATCTGTGCGTAGCTCTTTATGAAATTTCTATAGTAGCACGTGTGATCTAGTGCATCTCTTAATTTCCACACTGACTTAGGTGGTGGTAAATTAACAATGATAACAATATTTGCAGGGTCAACCAACAGACCCTTTTTACAAACCACATGCCCTAACAAAATTCTAAATGGTGCACTGAATATGCATTTCTTAATATTCAATGAAATTTGACATTGTCTACACCTGTCTAGCATTAATATTAAAACTTCAACATGATCTTTCAATAGGATAAATATTTTCCAATCATCCAAATAAACCTCCAAAAATTTATGTATAAAACATTTAAACGGAGCTACCACTACTCTTGAAAAAATAATAGGGGAATTTTTCAATCCAAAGGGAATCACTATGTATTGATATGGCCCCCATTCTGTGGAAAATGTAGTCGTATGATGATCCTCTAGTGCTATTTTGATTTGGTGATACCCTGAAAATCTATCAGTAAATGAGTATGCTTCTTGGCCTCCTCCATTTTCCAATACCTCATCTGTAAATAAACTAGGGAAGGGAACATGCGGACATGCATTATTTATCTTCCTCAAGTCTACACAGATCCTTATTCCCCCATGCTTCCCCTTCTGAACTGCCATAGGGATAATCCACTCAGATTCTTCAACAAGTTCTATTATACCAACCTCTAACATTTTATCAATTTTTGCCTTAACTTTATGTTTATAAATTGGATTCAACTTATAGGGTCTCTGTCTTATTGGTATGGCATCTGGTTGTAGAGGGATTTTCATTTCTCCAATTTCTCTTGTTACCCCTTTCATTTATGAAAACATTGCTAGAAATAGATCACTATACTTGCGCAATAGTTATGTTATTCTTTCCACTGTCTAGTTATCCCAATACTTGCAATTTTTGGATTCTCTTATGTTTCAATATTTACCTTCTTTATCTTTAGTGGTGCAACAAATTATTTTAACTATAACTGTGGACCTTCTACTTCTCTTTCCCCTTCAACTTCTGTTATCTGAATATTGCGCATGTTTTCTTTTGCTGGGTTATCTTCTGGGACGTGGTAACAATGTAGCAATTGCCTGACTGTTTGTCGATTCTGATTCTGATAATATGTTACAATTTCAATTTCAGGTTCTTCAAAAATATTTTCTTTTATCAACTTCAGTATTGCATCCATCATTGGATTCTCATGTTCAAATGAAAACCTGATCACAAAGTTCTACTGCAAATCTGTCTAATTTACATTTCCTCTGTGCAGTTCCAATTATGTATGCCAATTTCTTGGTATGCCTTCCAATGTATGGATGAAGTGATGTGGCCATTCCTATGGTGGTATCAGTCTCCATTAGGTTATGCATCTATCTATATGTTCTCTTAGATGTTCTCTTCCATCATATTTCCCCATATGTTTGTTCTCCTGTTCTGCACCAAATCTGATGTGCAATAATCTTTTGCAGTGATACCAATCATGGATGTTTTCTTTGTGAGTACTCCACCAACGTGCAGGTGTCTCTTTCAAGGAAATATCTAAAACTAATAAGCTTTGAATTTCCACGACTTCTAGCTCAAACTTTGTTAAGAATTCTTCCAAACCATTTTGACCATAAAAACTTGGAGGTTCTCTTACCTCTGTGCCAACCCATCTTAGTGTGTGCATTATTCTTTCACTTCTTGTGGTAGATATCTCATGTAAGCACTGTTGCAAATTCTTGAGTCCTGCTTCAGAATCTAAAGCACAAGAATTGATGCTTCTCCAGCTAATCATTCCATTCGTTGTTGGGTTAATGTAATCTTCCTTGCGCGCAGTAGTTCTATAGAACTGGTTGATTTCCTCTTTGATAAATTTCTATGTCCTTGGTTCAACATATCTTCCACCTTCTAAAGGATCTAATGGTCCTGTGACTCTATATTCTCCCGATTCAAAAATCATTTTCGAGGTCTTCAAGTTGATGATAGCTTGATTTTCAAATTCCTAATCCAGTCCCAACAATGCTCGATAAGGTGTAGTATTATCCATTATGTCAATTACCTCAAAATATGCCATAGTGTGCATACCATCTAAATCCACTGGCATGCCTTTCAATTTACCAATTGGTATTTCTCTATGTTGGTTTTCTAGTTTCAACTGAATAGGTGAATAGCACAATGTAGGTTCCCCCATACATTCCCATGTTTTCTTAGGAAGAACATTTACCTTAGATCCCAAATCTAATATGATGTCACCCATGTTAAAGTCTCTAATATTTTCATTTAGTTTGAACTCTCTATTTTTTCTTGTCTTCCTATGGACATGATTTACTGTCTTTTGTTCTAGTTGTATCTCTTCTCCAAGATTGCATTTTTCTATCAAACTTTGTAATACTTGTATAGATGTTTGGTCATTTAATAACTTCAAGAAAGACACCAGAAGGTTTATTATATTACTTACCTTTTCTGAAGGATAACCTCCACTGGTATGATCATATGGATGAGGCATATCATATACCAGCCCATCATATCTTGGTTGTGCATTTGAAGTAGAAGCAATACTCTCCTACAAAATTTCTTGTCTGGTCTACTTGAATGTTTCTTTTTCCTTGCGTGTATCAGAATGTTGTTGAGGTATTGTATTTTTTCTAACTCATTGATGTTGTTTCTGATTCTGATTTGCTGCATATGCTCCTATCTTGGTTCCACCTCTAGTAACTATATTAATTTTTTCCCCATCATCTCTAGTTTCTGTGGCAATCCATTGAACATTTTGGTTATTCTCATTCCTTTTGTCCGGTATTTTTGTTAGAAGCATAGGACAATCTTATGTAGTATGATCTGGTGCATGACAGTACATGCATGTTGCTGGTGGCTATGGAAAATCCCTTACATAATTTCCAAGTTACTGACAATTGTGGTAGGTTATTGGTCCTCTACCTCTTCTAAAACCTCATGTTCAACATCCTCCTCTTCCAAATCCTCCTCTGTTACCTTGATTATCTCTGCACAATGTATTATATTATGGTACTTGATTATATTGAGGTGGCACTGCAAACTTCTACACATTATTATACTACTGCATAGATGGACCTTTCATTAGTTAATCCTGCATCCTATAAGAATTTGAGGTACTTTCCTTCATAAGTTCCATGGTTCGACAATCCTTAGTCTTATGTCCTACATACTTTCAGAAATTGCATAATGTACTTTTAGGCACTCTTTGGTATTTTTGCATCATTGGACAATGATAGGGATCATGTCCAGGTATTTTATAGAGTTCACACCATAATCCTCCTGCGGGTAAGGGATTTGAAAACCCTTCTCCCAAATACTACGCAAATGTTGGGCACTCATTTTTATGGTGTCCTTTCGTTCTGCATAAGGTATACCAAACAACTTCCCTCTTTTCCTTTCCTTTGTTACGATTCAACTTAAATGCCAGATTATTAAGATCCTCTTTCATCTCCTCTATAGCTGGATCTGTATGCTTATATTGATTCTCTTCCAATTGTAAGGATGCTTGCACAACCTTCCCTTGAGTTTGGAACTTCTGTTGCCTCAATGAATATTTAAAATGCAGTGATAATGAGTTTATGAATAGTTTCCTATGTTGCATGTATTTTATGGGATATTTCAACTTACCTTTCAATCGCTTGAACTTTTGATCGATTTCCCAAACCGAATCTCCTGGATTCTATTTGATTTCTATCATCTCATTCATATATTAATCTTCTAAACTTGGTCACTAGAATTCATTGATTAATGCCTTCTTTACATATGCAATGGTTGTAGGTTTTCCTTGTGGAATTTTACTGCTAGGCTCATAAACCAGTCCAATGCATGGTTTTTTAATGTAATTGCGAGATGAGCCACTTTTGTGTCTTCATCTGTGACCTGTTTAGCTTGCCAAATATTTTCACAAATAAATAGATGTTTCTTTGGGTCTTCTGACCCCTCTCCATGAAATTATGGTAACTAATTGGTTGGATATACTCCCTCCATTGTAAATTTGCAGTACTTTCTCCATGCAGTGTAGATAACTGACTACTTCTACCTGAACTCACACTTACACTCTAATTTCCACTGGTCCCTTGACCTATTGGACTCCTTCTGCCACTAATTTTTGGTTGTCTAAAAGATTATTTCTTTCCTGATGTAATAGGCACACATAGGATCATGGGTTCCACACTAATTCAGATCTGGAATGGAGTTCCTTCTTCTACGTCGGACCCTTGACCTATGGTTTTTTTGTAATATTCTCTATATCATGGAGATCCTCTACCTCTTATTCATCACTTTACAAGCCTTCCCTCTCGTCTACTACTCTCGTTTTCCTATTAATCTTATATTGGTAGGGTCTTCTGCTGTGCGTCGTTCCCACTTTGTCCATTATTTCCTTGATCTATTTTTCATCCATCATAATGGGGTCCATCACTTCCTTCAAATTGCCTCTATCCAGATCCCTCTCCATATCTCAGATCATCCTTAGTGTTTCCCCCAATCTCCCAATGCACGCAGAGTTATTCAGCTATCAGACTCCATTGCCATCACACCTTTATCATGCAACACAATATTGATTGACATGTAGAGTGATCTAATATACCTTCCTCTTGGACCCTTCAAAATATCATGCTCTGTAGCAGTGTATGATTTTGTAGTATCGACTACAAACTGGGTAATGAATCCTGCAATAATGTTGTCTAGCCAGAAATCAAATGCACGTGTGAATTTGTTGTTGACTTTTCATAGCTGCACAATATTCTTAGTAGTCCATTCTAATGGTCTTATATGCTTAGTTGGGTGAGTGTATTTTAATCTCAGTATTCACTCCTGTAGAAAATGTGGAAATTCACAGAAAAAATGCCTCATGAAGATCAGTGAATACGTACCTCTCCAAATATTGGCACGGTGTATATTTGGGGTTTCTATTGTCTTTCTGTGAAAACTAAAGCTATTTTATTGTCAACCATCATTCAATATAATATTTAGTTGGATTCCATGGTCTGAACATCCCCTTATAATCCTTCATTCTCGTCACTGTTCTTCTCAACAATTCCCTTCCAATCTGTTCTTCCAGGTTCCAACCGTTAACAAAACCATTTTTTGGACATTTCTTGGGTTGAACCAGGTTCTACATTAGGTTTCCAAAAAAACCCTTCAAACCATCGACCCTTTTGGGGACCATAAGGAAACACTGTGCACAAAGTGCACAATGAAGTCTCACCCGATATGGCTTATGGTGACTGGAGGACCCAACTGTCTGCAATCTTGGAAGGGAGACTTCTGTGGGGATGGGAGACATTCTTTATACCTCAAAACATATTATATCTATTATTATATTACATGATCACATCATTATATATCATATCTACCAATCAATAATCAAATACATTTATTAGGGTTTATTCTGGTGTAATTATCCCGCCACTCTACTGTGTGTTGCATTTTACTATTAACAGATTAATTCATTCATCACAACTAAACAATCACAAGAAATAAGACAAACATTTCACACTGAGACACAAATTTACCATGGTTCACCCCCTTGGGCTACGTCCACAAAGATCTAGCTTTCTTGGCTCTTTTAATATTCTGCATCAAGGTTATAGCGTTGTGTGCATTATATTTGAGGCTGACAAGATCCCACTAAGCTTCACAACTTACGACTTTACCCTCGATTACAATGCATATGTCTATCTCTCTATCTCTCTATTCATCATACATAAATCAGTATTCAACCTCTCACATCACTATCTATCTCTCTGCTATCTCACAACACATTTATATTACAAAAAGGGGTAAATTCCCTGTTACAAAAATGACCAAAACCCTAACCCACTAACCTTAGGTGGATGATTTGTCCACTTTCTAACTCCTTGGTTGCGACTGGTCCAAAATGCAGTTGTTTTCCTCATTGATTTGCGTCTTTCTTCCTTTCTTTGATTTTCTTGGTTTCCCGTCGCTGCTTTTCCCTATATTTCGGCGCACACTCCTTCTCCGGTCCATTTCCTAACTACCTACATTAATTACCATGCTTTTCCCCAAAATGGCATGCACCAATATATATATATATATATATATATATAGTTTTATTCTATAAATTTTGAGTAAATTGTTTTTGGGAAAAATAAAAATTGACTATATATATTTTTTTAAGCTAAATAAATGATGAAATTTAAACTTTATTTTTTTTAATTATAAAATAGCATCCTAATCTAACATAACACTATAAAAATTAACGTCATATTCATATAGATTGCTACAACATTAATACATGTAAAAACTAAAAATAAGAACAGTCTTAGTTGAATGTTTCTTTTTCCTTGCACGTATCAAAATGTTGTTGAGGTGTTGTATTTTTTCTAACCCACTGATGTTGGTTCTGATTTTGATTTACTGCATATCCTCCTATCTTGTTTCCACCTCTAGTAACTATATTAATGTTTTCCCCATCATCACCTTTAGTGTGCATACCATCTAAATCCATTGGTATGCCTTTCAATTGACCAATTGGTATTACTCTATGTTGGTTTTCTAGTTTCAACTGAATAGGTGAATAACACAATGTAGGTTCCCCCATGCATTCCCATGTTTTCTTAGGAAGAACATTTACCTCAGATCCCAAATCTAATATGATGTCACCCATGTTAAAGTCTCCAATATTTTCATTTAGTCTTAACTCTCTATTTGTTTTTGTCTTCCTATGGACATGATTTACTGTCTTTTGTTCTAGTTGTATCTCTTCTTCAGGATTGCATTTTTCTATAAAACTTTGTAATTATTTTATAGATGTTTGATCATTTAATAACTTCAAGCAAGACACCAGAAGGTTTCTTAGATTATTTACTTTTCTAAAGGATGGCCTCCACTGGTATGATCATATGGATGAGGCATATCATATATTGGCCCATCATATCTTGGTTGTGCATTTAAAGTAGAAGCAATATTCTCCTACAAAATTTCTTGTTTGGCCTGCTTGAATGTTTCTTTTTCCTTGAGCGTATCAAAATATCGTTGAGGTGTTGTATTTTTTCTAACCCATTGATGTTGGTTCTAATTCGGATTTACTACATATGCACCTATTTTGGTTCCACCTCTAGTAACTATATTAATTTTTTTCCCATTATCTCTAGTTTCTTTGGCAATCCATTGAAAATTTTGGTTATTCTGATTCCTTTTGTCCTCTATTTTTGTTAGAAGTATAGGACAATCTTCTGTAGTATGATATGGTGCGCGAATGTACATGCATGTTGCTGGTGGCTATGGACAATCCCTTTCATAATGTCAAAGTTACTGGCAATTGTGGCAGGTTATTGGTCCACTTCCTCTTCCAAAACCTCCTCTTCCACGCCCCCCTCTTCTGAATCCTCCTATGTTACCTTGTTTATCTCTGCACAATGTATTATAATGTGGTACTGGATTATATTGAGGTGGTGTTGCAAAAATTCTATGCATTATTATACTGCTGCACAGGTGGACCTTTCATTAGTTCATCCTGCATCCTATAAGCATCTGAGGTACTTTCCATCATAAGTTCTATGGTTCAAAAATCCTTATTCTCATGTCCTACATACTTACAGAAATTGCATAATGTACTTTTATGCACTCTTTGGTATTTTTGCATCATTGGACAATGATAGGGATCATGTCCAGGTGTTTTACAGAGTTGACACCATAATCCTCCTGCGAGTAAGGGATTCGACAACCCTTCTCCCAAATACTGCACAAATGTTGGGCACTCATTTTTATGGTGTCCTTCCATTTTGCATAAGGTACACCAGAAAACTTCCCTCTTTTCCTTGCCTTTGTTCTGTTTCAACTTAAATGTCAGATTATTAAGATCCTCTCTCAACTCTTCTATAGCTGGATTTGTATGCTTATATTGATTATCTTCCAATTGTAAGGATTCTTGCAGAGCCTCCCCCTGAGTCTGGAACTTTTGTTGCCTCAATGGATATTTAAAATGTAGTAATAATGAGTTTATGAATAGTTTCCTATGCTTCCTGTATGTTATGGGATATTTCAACTTACCTTTCAATCGCTTCAACTTCTGATCTATTTCCCAAATTGACTCTTATGGATTCTGTTTGATTTTTATCATCTCATTCATATATTAATGTTCTGAACTTGGTCACTAGAATTCATTGATTAGTTCATTCTTTACATATGCAATGATTGTAGGTTCTCCTTGTGGACTGTTTACTGCTAGGCGCATAAACCAGTCCAATGCACTGTTTCTAAATGTAATTGTGAGATGAGCCACTTTTGTGTCTTCATCTGTGACATGTTTAGCTTCCCAAATATTTTCACAAATAAATAGATGTTTCTTTGGGTCTTCCGACCCTTCTCCATGAAATTATGGTAACCAAATGGTTGGATCTACTCCCACCATTGTAAAATTTGCAGTACTTCCTTCGCGCAGTGTAGATAACTGACTATTTCTACCTGAACTCGTACTTCCACTGGTCCCTTGACCTATTGAACTCCTTCTTCCACTAATTGTTGGTTTTCTAGAAGCTTCTTTCTTTCCTAATGTCTTAAGCGCACATGGGATTGTGGGTTCCACACTAATTCAGATATGTAATGGAGTTCCTTCTTCTACATCGGACCCTTGACCTATAGATTTTCTATCATATGTGGCGCACATGATTTCCTCAATCTTTTATGTATCACAGACATCCTCTACCTCTTCTTCATCACTTTCCAAGCCTTCTGTCTCGGCTACTACTCTCTTTTTCCTATTAATCTTATATTGGCAAGGTCTTCTGTTGCGCATCGTTCTCTCTTTTTCCATTATTTTCTTGATCTGTTCTCCATCCATCATAATGGGGTCCATCAATTCCTTCAACTTGCCTTTATCCAGATCCCTCTCCATGTCTCAGATCGTCCTTAGTGTTTCCCCTAGTCTCCCCATGTGCGTAGAGTTATTTAGCTATCAGACTTTATTATCATCACACCTTTATCATGCAACAAAATCTTGATTGACATGTAGAGTGATCTAATATACCTTCCTCTAGGACCATTCAAAAACTTGTGCTCTGCAGCAGTGTATGATTTTGCAGTATTGACTACAAACTCAGTAATGAATCCTGCAATAATGTTGTCTAGCCAGAAATCATATATGTGCATGAATTTGTTGTTGAATTTTTGTAGCTACACAATATTCTCAGTAGTCCATTCTACTTGTATTATCCGGTTAGTTGGGAGAGTGTATTTTAATCTCAGTATTCACTCCTATAGAAAATGTGGAAATTCACAGAAAAATGCCTCATGAAGATTAGTGAATACGTACCTCTCCAAATATTGGTGCGGTGTATACTTAGGGTTTCTATTGTCTTTCTGTGCAAACTAGATCTCTTTTATTGTCAACCATCATTCAATATCATGTTTAGTTGGATTCCATTGTCTGAACATCCCCTTCTAATCCTTCATTCTCCTCACTATTCTTCTCAACAATTCCCTTTCAATATATTCTTCTAGGTTCTAGCCGTTCACAAAACCATTTTTTGGACATTTCTTGGGATGACCCAGGTTCTACTTTAGGTTTCCAAAAAAACACTTCAAACTATCGACCCTTATGGATACCAGAAGGAAACATTGCGTACAGAGTGCACAATACAGTCTCACCCGATATGGCTTATGGGTGACTTTAGGACCCAGATGTGTACAATCTTGGAAGGGAGACTTCTGTGGGAATGGGATAAATTATTTCTACATCAAAACATATTAGATCTATTATTCTATTACATCAGCAGATCATTGTATCTCATATCTACCAATCAGTAATCAGATACATTCATTAGGGTTTATTTTGCAGTAATTATCTTGTCACTCTACTATGCATTGCCTTTTACTATTAACAGATTAATTCATTCATCAAAGCTAAACAATCACAAGAAATAATACAAACATTTCACATAGATACACAAATTTACCGTGGTTCACCCCCCCTGGGCTACGCCCACAAAGATCTGGCTTTCTTTGCTCTTTTATTATTCTGCATCAAGGTTATAGCACTACATGCATTATATTTGAGGCTGACAAGATCGCACTAAACTCCACAACTTACGACCTTACCCTCGATTACAATGCATATATCTATCTGCCTATCTTTCTATTCATCATTCATAAATCAATATTCAACCTCTCACGCCCCTTCTCTGGTCCATTTCCTAACTGCCTACATTAATTACCACGCTTTCCCAATATTCTATAAATTTTGAGTAAATTGTTTTTAGGAAAATTGAAAATTGGCTAATTTTTTTTAAAACCAAATAAGGAATGATGAAATTTAAACTTTATTTTTATTAATTATAAAATAATATCCTAATCTAACATAACACTATAAAAATTAATGTCATATTCATATAGATCGCTAAAACATTAATACACTTAAAAAGTAAAACTAAACACACTATTAGTTGAATCAATACCATAGTTATTGATACATCTAGTAACAATCCACCATTATCCTAATCCTATTATAGAATACAAATTTACTCGCTAGATTCCTTGTTCATTAATACTTTACATCTATTATAGAATACAACTTTACTCACTAGATTCCCTTGTTCATTAATACTCTACATCTATTAACAATATCATCATTGCACTCAAATGAGCTTTCTAAAGTTTCTTATTGTGTCGAAAGGCCTTTTGTACAACCCAATATCAAAGATGTGTATTTCCTTTTGTGCTCAACATAGAGTTGACATGTGGCATTGAAAAAAAATATTAAGAACAAAGAAAATATTTCAATGTCCACCTTAAGTAAAAGGTTTTCATCGAGATGTGTTTTCTACTTTGAGAGTATGAGGGAGACATGTAACTCCTTCAATGCTTAATATGGAGTTGTCATGTGGCCATGGGACTGAGGGATCAAGTCCCCTGAAGTGAAAACTTCCTTTAGAGTAAATAAACGTGAGGAAAGGTTTGTATCCCCAAGGGATTTGATCCCTCTCAATGCATGATAGATCCAAAGTTAAAACGGATCTTAATTAAAACATTTCAATTGTGTGTTTCTTTGTATGAGGGAGAAAGTGTAATTCCTTCAATGCTAGAGTTGACACCACACCCCCCCCCACACACATTAAGAATCAACATAGATTCATCTTAAATGTTGGTCTATCATGCATGCATCGAGAGGGATAAATCGCTCAATGTTCCAAACCTTTCTTCAAGTTTTTTAATCTAAAATAAGATTTCATTTCGAAGGATTTGATCCCTCTTGATGTATGATAGATCCAACACACACACACACACACACATTAAGAACCAACATAGATTCATCTTAATTGCAAATCTATCATGCATGTGTTGAGAGGAATCAAATCGCTCAAGGTTCCAAACCTTTCTTCAATTTTTTTAATTTAAAATAAGATTTCATTTCGAAGGATTTTATCCCTCTTGGCTTATGATAGATCCAAAATTAAAATGAATGACTTATGATAGATCCAAAATTAAAATAACTAATGATAGATCCAAAATTAAAATGAATCTACATTGATACTTAAATGAGGGAGAAATGTAATTCCTTCAATGCTTAATATGGAATTGGCATGTGGCCATGGAACTGAGGGATCAAGTCCCCTGAAGTGAAAACTTCCTTTAGAGTAAATAAACGTGAGGAAAGGTTTGTATCCCCAAGGGATTTGATCCCTCTAAATGCATGATAGATCCAAAGTTAAGATGGATCTTAATTAAAACATTTCAATTGTGTGTTTCTTTGTATGAGGGAGAAAGTATAATTCCTTCAATGCTAGAGTTGACACACACACACACACACACACATTAAGAATCAACATAGATTCATCTTAAATGTGGGTCTATCATGCATGCATTGAGAGGGATAAATCACTCAACGTTCCAAACCTTTCTTTAAGTTTTTTTAATCTAAAATAAGATTTCATTTTGAAGGAATTGATCCCTCTTGACATATGATAGATCCAACACACACACACACACACACACACACACACACACACACACACATTAAGAACTAACATAGATTCATCTTAATTGCAAATCTATCATGCATGCGTTGAGAGGAATCAAATCGCTCAAGGTTCCAAACCTTTCTTCAATTTTTTTAATTTAAAATAAGATTTCATTTCGAAGGATTTGATCCCTCTTGACGTATGATCGATCCTATACACACACACACACATTAAGAACCAACATAGATTCATCTTAACTACAAATCTATCATGCATGTGTTGAGAGGGATCAAATCGGTCAAAGTTCCAAACCTCTCTTCAATTTTTAAAATTTAAAATAAGATTTCATTTTAAAGGATTTTATCCCTCTTGACTTATGATAAATCCAAAATTAAAATGAATAACTTATGATAAATCCAAAATTAAAATAACTCATGATAAATCCAAAAATAAAATGAATCTACATTAATACTTAAATCTTAACACCTTATTCTCCATCTATTAACAATTTTTACAACTACACAATTCCTCATTCCTCTCATCACTGACTTCATATTTCAACTTAGATTGCCTCTTATTAAGCTAGTTGTATACTTTGACGTGCAAACTTAATTTAAGTTTTCAACTTTATACACTTCATAAAAGTTCGTCAAAATGTTTCATTATACCTCATATAATTTATGTTCTTTTCAGGACTACAATTATTGTAGGGATAGTTTTGGGTTGGTTAAACTTTTTTTTTTTTTTTTTTAATTCTGATTATAAAAATTTAGCCATTCAAATTTGTAAATTTAATTATTTCTTATTATATTAATCACTCAAATCTGTAAATCTAATCATTTCTCACCAAATTTTAAACAAAATAAAAATAAAAACCAAAAAATAAAACATTTAAACTACTCTATATATTGTTTGTCATATAACCATTTTGCCATTAAAGATCAAAATGTACCCCGCCGTAAGTGATCCTCGAGAGGTGACATATGTACTACATAGGCCTTGAGTATGTTTGAGGAGTCCTTTAATTGAATAAAAAGGGTATGAAATCATTAAGTGTGATATTGTTTATGAATTTTAATCCATTAGAAATGTGAATGAAATATAAGTAATTTTTTTTGACCAATATGAAGAGGCCATACTTTTCGCGGGAAAATTTTCGGAGGCCCTCAAATTCAACGGAGTCAACTCAGCTAACGATATCTCGCCGTGTCAACTGAGCTATCGATGTCTCGCCATTATGACGTAACCCACGTTCCCATGTGCAGGGTTGGAATTTGGATTTCTTTTATACCTTAGTCAAATTAATTTTTTTTGACGTTTTGGTTTTTTTATTTTTATTTTCGGTCAAAAACTTTATGTTTAAAATTGTAATTTCAAAAATTATTCTCCAATAATAAATTTTATAAATAAATAAATAATTTGCAATCAAATAAATAAAATAAAAATAAAGTAAAAGTTATCCATTCATTGTAGCCTGTAAATTTAGAACACCTATCAGATAAGAGAAAGATATCCGGCCGAAGAAATAACACCAGAGTCAGCATTGAGGGCCGTTGAAACAGTTCACCTACATCTTTTGCATTGCAAATTCTTGCTTCAGTACCAACTCCCTTGGGAATTTTTTTTTTCTCTCTACCTACTCCTGACCATATATATAATTTATAAAAATAATTCTTAAATTCAAGCGAAGCTACGCATAAGCACATGCCTTTCGTCATCAACGTACTTACAAGTAGCCCAAGCTTAAAAGTATATCCTGAATTCTCGCCCGCCGGCCTCCACCATAGTGTCGGTTATCATGTGGTCAGGCTTTTAAAAATAAGAAGCACCCACTCCGTCATCGCTAAATTCACCCCATTCTAAACACCCATGTGCAGATGGCCCCATCGCGGGAATTGAACGAGCGGGGCATGTGCAGCCAACTACTCTACAATAGATAACGCCTAAACAATCTCCTCGCGTTGCGGGGAATACCGCCCTTCTCGGCAGAAAATTCAATAGTTCGTCAATCTCCCCATTCTATATATTTGGAGATCTGTCTGAGTCCACCAATCAGATATTGATTCAGATATTGGTTCCGATTTCTATTCGACTTAATTCTAAGTCGGATATCCATTCAGGTGAAATCTGCTAATCTTAAGCGACCATTTATTTCATTGTGAAATGGCGCCTGTAAAACTGGTCACAATGTTCGGTTTCTTGTGGATAGCTGGTGCAGCTTATGCACTAGATAGTGGCTGGCAATCTGCACATGCTACATTTTATGGTGGCAGCGATGCGTCGGGCACAATGGGTAACTTCACAGTCCGACAAAACTCCAGTCCAAAAATAGGCCCAAAAATATTGGCTTTAGTTTCAGATTTAGATTAATAATTTTAATACCATATGTTAGCTAAGCAAATCGATCGTGAAATTTATTTGACAGGCGGTGCGTGCGGATACGGTAATTTGTATAGCCAAGGCTATGGAACTAACACTGCAGCTCTCAGCACGGCACTTTTCAACAGTGGAGCTACTTGCGGAGCCTGCTACGAAATGAAATGCAACGACCAGTCCGACCCTCAGTGGTGTCTACCGGGCACTGTGACAGTTACTGCTACTAACCTCTGCCCTCCTAACTCTGCTCTTCCCAACGACAATGGAGGATGGTGCAATCCACCTCTGCAACACTTCGACATGGCTCAACCTGCTTTTCAACAGATTGCGATATACAGAAGTGGCATTGTTCCCATCATGTTCAGAAGGTAATTAATTATTACTCTAATTAGTCTGTCGACGCTATATTCCTCTTCTTCAATCCTGAAAATCTATTCCCAACTTGAGGGTAATTGGGACGAAATGCTAAGCTGCAAGGTTAACATAAATGTGTGCAGAGTACCATGCGTGAGGAAAGGAGGAGTTCGATTCACGATCAATGGGCACTCCTACTTCAATTTGGTCCTCATTAGCAACGTAGGAGGTGCAGGAGATGTGGAGGCGGTTTCGATCAAAGGTTCCAACAGTGGTTGGCAAGCAATGTCCCGCAACTGGGGACAGAATTGGCAGAGCAACTCCTATTTGAATGGGCAGACTCTCTCCTTCCAGGTCAGCACCAGCGATGGGAGAACCATCACTTCCTATAACGTCGCTCCTGCAAATTGGCAATTCGGCCAGACATTTGAAGGACTGCAATTTTAAGCCATTTTCATCTGCATCAATAGTAACTTGTCCAAGAGTAACACAGAAGCAACGAAGCCGAGGTGATGCGAGAATATCACCCGCTTATAAGTGGTTATTACTCCGAGAGTACTTTAGGCAGATTGTATTTCTAATGTTGAACTAGGGATACGCAGATTGCCGCCCGCTTCTGATTGTTACTGCTGTATAGAATTGATATATACATCGCGTATATTGCTGCGCTAACTTGGGACAGTTATATATTGTAATAGTGGCATATTTCTCTTAAATTGTGTAAATGGGGGCTTATATAGTTTAATTCTTATACTTATGGCAGTTGCTGGAGATTTTCATGACTTTTACATGTGCGTTGTCTATATGCTTGCCGTGATTGAAATTGGTTTTGGTAGCCATCCTCTAATGGTTAATTAATTGAAGTAACGAGAGTTACGTAATCGCATATATTGGAACAATCCAAACATGGTCCGTTGATCGATGTTGGTAGATGCATCTACCAACAATTTCATGAAACTAAAATACATGTTCCCAGGTTGCAATTCCTCTTTTAAATATTAAATTCCTTCCTCTGTCAATAGCGTATACGCGAATGTTCAAACATTTCTTTGGTCTGAAGAAATATACAGATGGGCTCGACAAACAGAGCAAAATTATACCCATCTGTCAATAGCGTATACGCGAATGTTCAAACATTTCTTTGGTCTGAAGAAATATACAGATGGGCTCGACAAACAGAGCAAAATTATACCCATCAGCGCAGCAGATGAACTTTTTTGTAACGGCGACCTAACAATGCAATGATTTCTGTATTCATATATTTTAGTTATTTTGGTAAAAAATTGTTGGAATTGAATATTTAGTAGTTAATTTTGTATAATTCAATTTTCCTAAAACAATTTTTAGTAGATTGAATTTATTTTTATATTCAAAAATACAATTTAAATAATAAAAAATTATGATTTCTTGCATATTTATGTTTCTCCATTCTTAAAAAAAAAATCCAAATCTAAAAAGTTAAACAACATCAATTTTTTTAATAAAATTGTTTGTAGATACATTTTAAATTTTATCTCTTATATGATTTATGAACAAAATTTGTGATGTTTTTTCTTTGACAAAATCTCATAACCATTGAAAAAATCAAAGTTACTATTCTAATATTTGGTTATGACTTTGGCTATTCTCTTTTATCTTTGATATCTTTTTATAAATTATTGAATTAATTTATAAGTTATTCTTAATTTGTATTAATTGTTTTTTAATTTTTTTTATTGAATATGTTATCACATAAAGTTGTCAAGGGCCACAGGCCGCAGCCATGAGCGCAAAGCTCAGTGCTCAGAGCAACTCATTCCAGGCCCGAAATCAATGGCCGAAGCCCGAAATAGATCTGGACCGTTTAAATATCCAGAATGCCATGCGTCATCAGATCCTCAGCTCCAGAGGTTTTTCTTAGAGGGAAATGTGGTTTGAGAATTGAAATTCCCGAAGGCCGACCCACGAAGCAAATCTCGGTCGTTGTTTTGAAGGGAAAGATTCGATCCATCAGTCTAAAAAGTGCCAGAGTTGAGCCGTTGATCAGAGGGCCTAATCTTATATCACAATATCAATGGTCATGCCAAATTGCGGGGTCGGAAGGTGCACACATTTAAAATATCAGGGGCAGGCCGCAATCAGAACCGTGGTTTTTTGAAAGGGACGCGTGGCGGTTCATGGTGAATTGCGGGGACAAAAATAGTTTTCTTTCAAACCGTCCTTGGTCGCGCCCACAATAGTGCAATTATGTGAGGTCATGGCCCGAAGTCACAGCGTGAAGGGGTGATGAAGAATAAGCTAGCGCCTGAGGCTCGAGATTTCGGAAGTGCAAAAGAGGAAGGTCATGGGTTTCATAGGACTTGCAGTAAAGAGCCGTCAACAACACACAACAACCCCTAGGCATACGCTATCAGACTACCATTTTCAAAGCTCGCATTGGTCACAGACAAAGACTATTCATGGCCTCGAGGCATCAGGATGGACTCGCAGACGTCATTGGCACCGTTTGAGAATAGTTACGGGTGTTAGGCCCAATCCTAATCCCGATGAAGGCAATTACTGAGAATGAGAGCGGTGGTTGAGACCTCGTCTCAGCACATAAATGGAAAGACAGAGAAGGTCTAGACGAAAGAGCTCACGTTTGACAACAAAAGATAGCCTGCACAACCTGACAGAGCGGGCACCAACTAAAGGCTTTGAAGGTAGTGATCTGATCACATTCCTGGTGGTTGTAACATTTTAGTATATATAGGCATTTTTGATATTTTGTTATGGTCGATGGTTGAGCTAGGCTCCCTTATTGTAATATTTTTATGAAGAACACTGATTCTCTGGTTATGTATTTGTTTTTGAGACATCTTGGTTAATCTAAGTCAACATTCTTGCTCCATCTTATTTTCCTCTAATACTGAGAGAGTTCATGATTGACTGATTCACATGGATTGTTATGATTGTATTATGATAAATTTTATATTATAGTGCTGTTATAATCTCTTTCAGTTTCTTTGAGATTTGAATTGATGAGGATCTTGCTGATCAAAATCTGGACCAAGGGTCAAAATTTAGCTCAAAAATCAAAGTTCTCAGAATTGCCTCAAAACAAATGGGTGGATAGGCCTCGTCGTTACAAACCCAACGCAACTCGTTTGGGTTCAAACGGACATCGGATGAGTGAGATATTGCGTTCTGTTTGAATCGTCAAATAGAGAAAAAAAAATTGTGTTGACTGTACAGTCCGTACGGATGCTGACGTGGTAGAGGCTGTACAATGATGTGTCACATCCATACGTTGAGGTGGAAGTTGGTGACGTGGCATTCATTTATTGGCGGATGTGGACGAATCACTTTTTGACACATGGCATTGATTGGTCAAATAGGGTGGTGCCACATGGCCCAGTCGTGGGCTGCCACATGGCACCCTATTATGGTATGGTTTGGTTGTTGGTTTAAAAGTTATGGAGTCCGTGGGGATCGAACCCCGGACCTCCCCACCGTGCAAAGCCTTTGCAAAGTCCACCCTACCAACGCGCCATACTTTGTGTCTTGTTATATGAATGGTTTAATATTTATTTAAATTTGCATTGTGTTTATTTCGGCGCGGGGGTCGGGCTGGGGCTTAGCCCCAACCCGCAGTTTCAGTGTTCATATATGTGACCAGTGGTTATACATTCGCACGCACATATTTCAAACGGAGTTAGCCCGCGGTCTTATGTGTTATCGCATATGACCCTGTCTCTTTGGGCGCGGGGATTTTTGGTTTTTAAAAATGGTTAGCCCTTGGTTTCGGGTGCTTATCCATATGCCCAACGGTTTGGCGGTTCAGGGCTTTAGTTTCGTTAACCATCCTACAGTTCCCATGGTTATTCGATTGTGCATTCGGTGCTAGTTTTTAGCACGAGTTTGAGAGCGTGTGCTAGGTTGGCCACACAGAGGTGCGTTTTGGCGAACTAGAGACAACAAGCTTGAAGGAGGAAAATGGCAGGAGGCCTAACTTCTTAATTTTTTGGCCAAATGAGGTGCCGAAAAATCCCAGCTAGGGCTTTTTGGACGTTCTGAATACATTGGCACTATTTTCAGATCCATTTGAAGAATTATTTTGTAGGTTTTTCACCATTTAAGTTTCAGGAAGCTCCAGGGAACTTGAAGCCTTCATTGATTGAGGTCATGCTCAGATGAGCCCATGTCTATTTTTTGTGATTGAATAGTCATTTTTGGCTAATTGTTATGCTATGAATACATTGGGATAGGTTTCAGAGGCATTTGAGGACTTTTAAAGGTGTTTTTTCCACAAGGAAGCTCAGGGAAGCTTAAGGCCACATGTAGAAGAGGTCATGCCTGGATGAGCCATGATCCGTTTTCAGAATTCTATTAGCCATTTCTGGGGTTTTTATATATTTTGAACCCAATGGTACAGTCAGACAATCCATTGGAGTTGAGAAACAGCTTGTAAAATAATCTTTGACAAATTAATCCCAAAGAGCCAGGTCCGTTGAAGGAGGCTCAAGGAGATGTAGCCCAGAGAGGGGTGAACTCCTTTATCATCTTGTTATTGTTGTGAGTTTGATGGTTTATTTACTGCAAGTTATGTTTGTTGTGTATTTATTTAAAACACATATTTAACCATTTAAAGGAAAATTTCCTCACACATGAACATTTAAAAGAAGATGCATAAATTTGGCACATAATCTATCTTGCATATTTTAACACATTGAGAAAGGTCCTGAAAATTTTATTTTAATGGAATAGAGGGTGCTTGCATAGCATAACAAGTCAGCCCCCTATTTTCAGATCAGGTGGTATCAGAGCATAGTTTGTTTTGCTCATGTGATTGTCATTGATAGCTAGAGATTTACCTGTTGGTATTGTTATCCCCGATATCTAGGGATAACTAGGAGATCATGTCTCGAGGCCCACATGGTCCTAGACATGGAGTACCGAGAGCAGGAGTGACTTGTGCATGGCCCTGGAGGGCCCATCTTTCTTTTTCTCAGCCAGACTTTGTCC
>SNQJ01S0022031.1:66336-85109 GCA_010110895.2 Picea sitchensis | reverse complement strand
GAGCCTCCTCCCCTTAGGGTTTTGACTTGGTGGCCCTGCCATTGCAGCACTATCAAGCCTAACTCTCCCGTCCTTAGATTTAGATTCTCCCAAGCCATTAGCCTTACTCCTTGACTCCATTTACCCCAAGGCACTAGTCTATAACAAAATGCTGAGCTTTTGGTGTTAAAACAACTCTTTCAAACTTTTCAATTGTGAAAACCTACTAACCCTAACGTCTACTAACCCTAGTTTTGGTGATGACGTCTTGGCCTTTTTGAACTCTTGTTTGCTCCAAAAGTAGCGGCTAGGTCATCCCTTGATAGCCATAGAGGTTTTATGCAATTTCATTGGTTGATTTGTCAAAACGTCCACCTCTTTGACTAGCTAACCCTAACCTAGAACAACAACATTATAGGTGACGTCATACCTGTTAAAGAACTTGTTTGGCCTTAAAACGTTTTGACATTTGTCACCTCATTTGATAGACTTTGAGTTGTTAATTGCATCCACAAGCTTATTTGACAAAACGTCCTTCTCATTGTCTCTAAATTTGACCTAATACTAGGGCTGACGTCACCTTAATCCTGTAATAGTGACGCAACAACAATATTTATATGAGCAGTTTGGCATTGTGATAGTACAAAGATTTAATTTTACACATTGAATGCCTATATCTCTTGTGTATTTATTGAAGAAGTGACATTAATATAAGCTTTTATTGCAATCATTGACTTCGTCAATAATTACTCTCATTAATGCTCATATATATAAAAGATAGTCATTAATACTTTGAAGTACTAACCACTGCAGCACATCTTCTAGCTTTATTTGTCTTGTCTCGCAAACAGGTTCCATTCAGTGGAAGACTTTCTCCTTGACTATCTCTATTGGCAGTAATCTATGAAGGGAAGCCTATCCTTAAATTTGGAAGCCTTAAAACCTTGATTCTTCTCCTTCAGAACCCCAGATTACTAGGGACGTCTCCCTTGGGATTAGCCACCCTAAATAGAAATATCTCCCCATCGAGGTGACAGTGGGTGGGGAAGTTCCTGTTACGCCAGTTTGAAGCCTTGACTCAAGCTACCTAAACCTTTCCTACAAACTGTGCGATAACATGTATTATTGTGCAAGTTTTGTGTTGAAGTTTGATATCTTGCAAGGATGGAGGAAGCTTCAAACATTGATGGTTCTCATACATCTTCATTATCCAAGTTCTTTGACAAAGATATGTTTAAGGAGTTTGTAACCATGAGAGATATGGTGCAAGAGTTGTGGGAAGATAGAGAAGAGAGCATTTCCCTTCAAGAGCAGTTGATGGCCATGAAGGAGGAGAAAGACCAACTTCTTGAAAATTTGCATGAGATGGAGACTCAACTCCATGAGGCAAAGGAAACCCTTATCAAGTACATGCATGAACATGAGGTATTTAATGTTAGTTTATCTTCAAATTCCTCTCAAGAAGAGTGCTTTGGTGTTTTTGAAAATCACACAAGAGGAATAGGGTCCAAGTTATTGTTAAAAATGGGCTATGAAGGTAGAGGGTTAGGCAAGCATGCACAAGGCATTGTTGAGCCTATTGTTGTTGAAGAGTGGCCCAAGTATTGTGGTCTTGGATATGAACAGAAAGATGGAGCAAATTCCAAAATTGAGGAGACAAGGGAAAAAGTTCCAAGAACAAATTTTGTTTCAAGTTCACCTCCTCAAGAAGGCTATAAAGGCGAAAGTTCAAGAACTTTTGTTTCAAGTTCAATCCCTCAAGCATGCAAAGCTTATGTTCAAGATGAATGCAAATGTGTGAAACGAAAGAGTTGTGACAACGATGGGGACAAGAACATTGTTGTTGGTCTTCAAAGGAGAGCTTGTAACTCTTCAAATTCACCTCCTCAAAGAGGCGATAAAGGTGAATGTTCAAGGTATAATTCTGCCTATCATTCAGTTGCTTTTGATTATGTTAAGCATGATAAATTAGCATGTAAAAATGGAAGAAAAAGTCCGTGTACATATTGTGGTTTATATAGCCATCATATTTCAAAATGTTGGAAAAGATTGACCACTTTCAGGAAACTTTACAAACAAAGACAACTTGAAAAGAGGATGCAAAAGATTTGCACTCATTGTCAGAAGCGAGGTCATCTCATTGACCAATGTTGGACATTGCATCCAACCACTCATCCACAGCACAGGAAGAAGATGGATAAAGAGATTGGCAAGAATGGAAGAGGAGATTCCATCATCGATGTGAGTCAAGATGATTCACAAGAGGATGATTTTCAGCAGAAGAATTCACCATTGAGTTGGCTTGGTAAGAAATGGTTGGATTTATTGAGCAAGTAAGGCTTGCATTTTCTGTTGTAGATGCATATTTCAGCCTTATGTATGCATTTATGTTGAGAGTATGACAAGTTGCAGCGATTTATCACAACTTGTATGATGCAAGTTGCATGTGAATGCAATTTGTTTGAAGGCATTGTTGTTTGTTGCACAACTTCAACAGGAGGATGTAAAAGAGGGGTATGATGTTCACTTGTTACTGCCATATATATTTTTCATATTCAGCTCTTATGTACCCACATGTTTTTGGTTTATATACTTATGTTTGTACTAGAAGGAGCGTTGAAGAGTCATGCACTTGCATGTGTTTTTGTGTATGTGTAAGCAGTAAACCTAGTGATATTTCATCATGAATGACTCATGATTGTGTATCATGAATGTCGACTTGTCAGTTTGGGAAGGTCGATATGTTTCAAATGAGTCTCGAATTGTGTCGATGTTGTCTTGACAACTATGTTGTGTCGATCATGTCTTTCGACTTGTGTTTAGTCTATGGTGTTTGTTGGCTTGTAAGTTGATTTTGAGTACACCGAGATGCAGGAAAACGCCATGTACTTTGATGAAGTACAAGATGCAACCGTTTGCTTGAAGAGCCAAAATACTTTGTTGGCATCATTTTCAGTCTTGTATAAATTTGTTTTCAAGATTGATGGTTTTCTTGGTTTGTGACAAGATGTCGCAGGGAAGTTTTTGCAGCCATTATAGAGCGGATTGTTTTGATGCCAAAGAGTTCACAAGAGGGACTTGATTCTCAGTGGGAAGGATGGAAGTCATCCCAGCACAAAGAGATCAGTGGGTCAACAGTAGCCAGAGGACAGTGGTTGAGGGACATAGCCAGTTGCAGTGCAAGACATGTCAAAGTATCCAGGTGATTGTCAAAAAGACTTTTCAAGTAGAATCAGTTGATAGAACTTGGAAGCAGAAGAGTATTGAAGCTCAGAAATATAATCATAAGCTTTTGTGGGTCCAAAATCCTTTCAGTGGGAAGGCGTGATCAAAATCTGGACCAGGGGTCAAAATTTAGCTCAAAAATAAAAGTTCTTAGAATTTCCTCAAAACGAACGGGTATATAGACTTCGTCATTACGAACCCAACGCAACTCATTTGGGTTCAAACAGACATCGTATGAGTGCGATATCGCGTTCTGTTCGAATCGTCAAATAGAGAAAACAAAATTGTGTTGACTGTACAGTCCGTACGGATGCTGACGTGGCAGAGGCCGTACGATGATGTGGCAGTTGGTGACATGGAATTCATTTATTGGTGGATGTGGATGAATCACTTTTTGACACGTGGCATTGATTGGTCAAATAGGGTGGTGCCACGTGGCCCAGTTGTGGGCTGCCATGTGGCACCCTATTATGGTATGATTTGGTTGTTGGTTTAAAATTTATGGAGTCTATGGGGATCGAACCCCAGACCTCCCCACCTTGCAAAGCCTTTGCAAAGTCCGCCCTACCAACGCTCCATACTTTGTGTCTTGTTATATGAATGGTTTAATATTTATTTAAATTTGCATTGTGTTTATTTCGGCGCGGGGGTCGGGTTGGGGCTTAGCCCTAGCTCGCGGTTTCGGTGTTCATATATGTGACCAGTGGTTATACATTCGCACGCACATATTTCAAACGGAGTTAGACCACGGTCTTATGTCTTATCGCATATGACTCTGTCTCTTTGCGCGCAAGGATTTTTGGTTTTTAAAAATGGTTAGCCCTTGGTTTCGGGTGCTTACCCATATGCCCAACGGTTTGGCGGTTGGGGGCTTTAGTTCCATTAAACATCCTACAGTTCTCACGGTTATTCGGTTGTGCGCTTGGTGATAGGTTTTAGTACAAGTTTGAGAGCATGTGCTAGGTTGGCCACACAGAGGTGCGTTTTGGCGAACCAGAGACAACAAGCTTGAAGGAGGAAAATGGCAGGAGGCCTAACTTCTTCATTTTTTGGCCAAATGAGGTGTCGAAAAATCCCAGCTAGGGTTTTTGGATGTTCCAAATCCATTGGCACTATTTTCAGATCCATTTGAAGACTTCTTTTGCAGTTTTTTTACCATTGAAGTTTCAGGAAGCTCCAGGGAGCTTGAAGCCCTTGTTGATTGAGATCATACTCAGATGAGCCCATGTCTATTTTCTGTGATTGAATGGACATTTTTGGATAATTGTTATGCTTTAAACACATTGGGATAGGTTTCAAAGGCATTTGAGGACTTTTATAGGTGTTTTTTCCACAAGGAAGCTCAAGGAAGCTTAAGGCCACATGTAGAAGAGGTCATGCTCGGATGAGCCATGATTTGTTTTCAGAGTTCTATTAGCCATTTATGGGGTTTTTATGTATTCTAAACCCAATGGTACAGTCAGAAAATCTATTGGAGTTGAGTAGCAGCTTGTAAAAGAATATTTGACAAATTAATCCCAGAGAGCCAGGTCTGTTGAAGGAGGCTCAAGGAGATGTAGCCCAGAGAGGGGTGAACTCCTTTATCATCTTGTTATTGTTGTGATTTTGATGGTTTATTTGCTGCAAGTTATGTTTGTTGTGTATTTATTTAAAACACATATTTAACCATTTAAAGGAAAATTTCCTCACACATGAACATTTAAAAGAAGATGCATAAATTTGGCACATAATTTATCTTGCATATTTTAACACATTGAGCAAGGTCCTGAAAAGTTTATTTTAATGGAATAGAGGGTGCTTGCATAGCATAACAGGTCAGCCCCCTATTTTCAAATCACTTGCATTTAAGTTTTTCCTCCTTAGGTTGCTGGAAGACCTGATGTCCATAGAATACCTCTACACTTTCTCACCAAAGTCTTTGTCCCATTCCCCTTTACTCCAACTTACTAACTGAAGTTGATACAAGACCTCAATTGCTTGTGCAGGCCAGCCCAGATTTTATGAGTTAGAACGTTATTATCTCGAGTCTTATCCATTTGACCCCCTTAAAACTCATTTACATTTAATGCATAAATTGATGGGTATTGGGCTTATTCTCATTACAGTCTGAGGGAGATTCCTAGTGCTAACATAAATGACACCATTTTCGGGGACAGATTTGAGTAGATTGAAGAGATCCCTGGGAAGAACGACATACATCCAACTCTTGATGGTAGACAAGAGAGGGATACATAAAATTGACCGTAATAATCTACCTGGTGACTCCACAATCAGAGACTCCACTGGGGAATATCCTATTGACAGAAAGATGAAGGGAATGATTAGGTATCAGCTTATGAGCTTTCTACATGAACTTTTGTTATTATTTATCATCTCATTTTTGTTTTTCCCTTCACATATAAAAAGGATCATATTTTTCTTTGTTTATTCGGTTGATCACCAACCTTCCTTTATATATCCATCCTTGGAGGAAGAATCCATAATTTTTGCATGTGTTGTAGATGTTGATCCTATATCCTCAACTCAGCCTATTCATAAGGATAAACTTCATACTGAGATCCCTCCTGGATTCAATCACCCTTGCATCCTCGAGGAGGTTGAAACTGATCCACAGCCTCCTCAAATCTCATCACATCCTGTTGTTACCGTTGAGCCTTGCCATCAGTGTGTTAAGCCTCATATTCAGCCCACTAGTTTTCAAACTAGAATCAGAGACATGCCGTTTAAACATTTAAATCTTCCATATCATATTTATCCTTATCCTCCTGATTTCTTTAAATACCTTCCTCATTTTTCTGGGGAAGATCATGTCACCACTGAGAGGCATGTGAAGGCCTTTGAGAACTTTGTTGGTCAATTTGAGATTTTTCATTATGATGTTTCCATGAGATTGTTCTCAAATTCATTGTTTGGAGATGCTGCTGTGTGGTTTAAATGTTTGGGAGCTGACTCCATTGGTTCTTGGGTTGAATTATGCAATGCATTTTTGAACTGGTGGGGTGAGAACAAGTCCCTTGATCATTTCTGGGGTGATTTTAATGCCTCGAGGAGAGGGGAAGAGGAAACCTTGGACGTCTTCAACATGAGGTTTTAACGTGTGTATCATAATATGCCTGTAGAGATCAGACCCACAGAGACTGCTGCCATGGTGTACTATGTCATGGCTCAACATTAAGAGCTTGTCCTTCACCTGAGAGAAAGGAAAACATCTTTATGTAATGACCCCTTCGTTATGCTACAAGCGAAGCAGAAAGAGCAATTTAAAAAAAAACAAAGTGGATGGCAACAACGATTACAGCTAAAAAACACATTTGACAGTGAGCACTACACCCGCAGAGAAGGGAACATACAACTATGAATCTGCGCACTGGCACAAGAGAAATGGGGCATAACATGCGTAAAACAACAAGGAGAACGACTGCCCGCCCGATACAAACGTGACCATGCCTACAAGCTAAGGGGAAACATCCCCTTCCGATACAACGACCTCGACACCCAGTTAACTAGAACCTCGATGGTGCGCAACCAAACGCATGAAGTCATTCAACCCAAGCGCCCATGATGAACTTACTACGATCAACCACCCCCACAACGGGAAGTACAAACTTTAGCCAATTTATCCTTCGCCTCTATCCATTAGGGCATACAATGATCCCTTCATCAAGAACCATGATGTCGCCAGGAGATAGGCGCGACAAAAATTGTGGCGCAACAACATAACTGGACCCTCAATACCGGCAAAACAAAACGATGCGCTAAGAGATCAAGTACTATCTAAACACTTGACGATTAACCCTAACACCCAACGACACATCAACAAGACGACTAGGACCTTCAAGTGACACCAATTCCTTGCGCAACTACAATCACACACCTTAAATAAAATTATTAAGGTACATCTCTATTAAAAGAAAAACTTTGCAAAAAGGAAAGTGGTAATATTGTTGATAAGGGTTAATATGAGATAATTGTTAATACCAATGTACCAATAAAAATATCATTGAGAAGGGGTCTTACAGATATTGTACAACCATACCTAAAGGTCAACTACTAAATTTAACAATAAATATAATGGTTAATAAATAACCAATAAAATTATCAAAGGAGAATGGTTAAATAAGTCGTTGTGTAAGTTTAAAAAAATAAAAAAATTAGAATGTGGGTTTAATTATTCAACTATAGGTACATTAATGGGGTAACGCAGTCCATTAAAATTGCTGCATGTAGTTGTTACAAGGCTGAAAATACGATGCTGTCATGATTCACTAAAATCAGCCGTCAGATTGAACATTTGAGGTGCTCTCAAAATCAATTAATGCCATATAATAAAAAAAACGCTGAAAACGTAGACACTAACGAGGAACGGGCTGTCCTTTAACAAGGATTTAAATACCATGACCTAACAAACTCCAGTATCCATTAAATTTGCATTACGACTATAAACACAATACCCAACAACAATTTCAATATCATAAATCGCCCAACGTAAATGATTGTGCGTGGTGCCAATCCGAGAATCCGAAATTGTGCAGGTGGCAAGAGAATCGTGGCAATGGAACGCCCGTGTAAGTTACCAATCAACACATAGAGGAAAAATCGTTGTGGTACATCGTGCAATCTTGGTCAGATGAAGGGGGAAAAATCGCTATCGAGAAGTAAGTATACTTAGGCTTACAATCGCTGCTCTCAGGGAATGCTCAGGAAACGCTAACTTAGCCAAAACGCAACGATTAAGCACGGGTAGAACGCAATGCATGTTCCCATTCCTGCATATTCCCTTCCTCATTAATTCGTACTTAAAACTCAGTCCAGAAGCCGGGCGTTAACCTAAAAATTTGCAGGGTAGAACCTCACTGTGTGTTATCTTAAATCGATCACTAAATTTTACAAAAACAACACTGAGTTTATGACTAGCACAGCTACATAATTGTGGCTGATGAACGCCTAAAGGCATATCTCATCTGCAAATAAACCCTAATTCTTTTTTGCCCTATATTATTTACAATCAAATTTTAATTAACATATTAAAGTAAAAACAAACCCTAATTTTTGCACAAACCCTAATTACAGTTTTAAAATGAAATAGTATGAAAAACTGAACTGCCACATAATCCATGCAAATATGCAAATGGTCAGGTGGTCTCGCATTGCACGGAATTTACCAGGAAGGACAGAGAACGACATCAAGAATTAGTGAAAGAAGTGATAGTACAAAAAAAAGATTAATCTACAAGCTATGAGTGGCAGCTGGGCCATTGATATAAAAAAACCTAGTACATTTTGAACGTTCAATTTCAAGATAAACAGTTTGATTGCAACAAATTATGCGATCATCGACAAGTCCTTGAATATTCGTCTAAATATGAACATGATCTAAGAGAACTCCCAAGGTTTCTTTTCATTACAGGGTATTCTGAATCCGATTCTTCTAACGGTGGAGTTTTATGAAGAAATTTATGTAATGCAACTTTTGCATTTTGATCAGAGTTGGCCTTTATATTTTCTCTGTGGGTTAAATGGTTTTGCACATTTTCTATAGATGGTGAAAGTAATTGATAGCTTCCAGCGCTTTATCTCCACCGTATGTTTACCTTGCAAACACAAATATCCAATTTTTTTTTATTAAAACTGTAAAAAGTACTCTTGATGTCTCGAAACCCTAGATGTTTTGAAAATAAAAAACTTACCCTAGCAATGATTTGAACATTGATTGATTTTTTTGATGTCTCGAAACCCTAGATGTTTTGAAAATAAAAAACGTACCCCAGCAATGATTTGAACATTGATTGATTTTTTTTAAACTGTAAAGAGTACTCTTGATGTCTCGAAACCCTAGATGTTTTGCAAATAAAAAACGTACCATAGCAATAATTTGAGGGTTGAAAATAAGTCTTACCATACACCCAAGAAGGCTGCAATAGCGAGCCACCAGAGATACGCAAGCGATAGATGAAGAACTATGATCCAACCAAAGGTGAGCGATCCCGCAATCGGACTATCCAAGGTTCATCAATCCAAACGATCTAGTCTGATCCAGTGACATGCCAGCGATCCAGAAACAGGACTATCCAAGGTTTAGAAATCGAGAAAATGAATCCAGGGTAGTGACAGATTTGAAATGCAGAGGGATTAGGGAATTTCGTAAACAAAGATCTATGTAGCAAAGTGTAGAAGTGAAACCGCTATTCGATGGAGTGGAGATAAACCGCGAGCTGAGGGAGTGGAAATGTCATTGTAGAGCGCACCATACAAAGGAAGCCCACATGACACTTGGCCATGTCGATCGTAGGGAAAAGTATTAAATGCAGTAAAAGAACTTAATTGCAATAAAAAAAACGTGGCGTGTGTATCATAAATCAAAATTGCAATATAAATTTAAACTGCAAATTGCAAAGCGTGGCTTGTATATCACAAATTAAAATTGCAAAATGGCTCAAGTATATGAGGCGTCCATTTCCCATAAATTTAAACGTGTCCCTCATAAAATTTAATCTGCATCCAAGCATGGCGTATATCATAAATAATTGCAAAACGCATCAGGTATATGTGGTGCTCATCTCCCATAGATTTAAAACGTGTTTCTCATAAATTTAAACGTGTGTTCCATTAATATTGCAAAAAGGTTAATTATCTAAACGTGGCATATAGTGTTACAGTAATTTTTTAATATGATTAGGTAAATGTTAAAAAGTAAATAGGTTAACGGATGCATTCAAAAATACAAGAAAGTTATGAAGAGTAAATCACATTCATTGATTTGGAAGGACGACTAAGAATATGCCAGCATCTTCAATTTTTAGCCATCAGATTATAATCTTAGATTAAAAGGTAATTAATTGTGCCCATTATCAATAGGTATACGCCTTTCGGCGTAAAAATTGCAGATAATTTTAACAATAAAAATAACACTGAGTATTATTGAAATCGATGAAGTTATCATCAGTTCATAAAAACGTTGAGTTTATCCCAACTGCAGAGTTTCCTCAGTAAAAGTTGCAGAGTAAACAATTACCATTACCTCTATACCATATGCCATGTATCGATTTACCATTAACTGTGTAGAGTATTTACAACCACCAATTACATATACACTAAATACGTCTATCCAGAGAAATTATGACTCCAACAAATTTCACATCGATTACATTCGCTGGGTACAAACGCAGTATTCAAGGTAAAGGTTCGTTGCTATCAATGCATAATTTTACTGTCAATCAAGGTAACACATAATCAACGCTATTATTCAAGTGAAAAACGCCGTCCAATATAAATACTCTGTTCAACATATCCCATTTATATATTTGTAATTTATATGAAAACATATTATAATTTCGCTGTCCCATTCAATTTGCCGAGTTGTATTGCACACAACAGGGTAATGAAAATCACAATTCTATTACTGAGTTAGCTAATAAAAATTGCAGTCCAAAACAGAAAAAGAAAATGCCTCGAAATTGCACTCAACAGGGTAATGATAACAGTCAAAAATGCAAAGCATCCCAAGTATTAACTTCCGCCATTACTCCCCCCCAAAAAACACATAATTCATTTCATCCAACGCAGAGGATATTAAGAGTATTGTGGAAGGAAGGGATAACAATCGTAGAAGTACTCATTCGCAAAAGGCACAAGGAAACCTGTCAACCAGGAACAATCAATAGGGGTGGACAGCTGGGCCAAATATCCTTCGCTCATCATCCACGCACAGAAAAGCAAGGCATTTGAATCTATAAGTTTCTGTGCACCAAAGTGACGACCGTTGATTTAGCTCTTGGCCGACTACTCAGGCGTGGACTGAAGAGATAGAGATGAAGACGAAAATCGTAAATATTCAAAACAATCAACAAACCAAGGGACAATATCAACATGCAGGGATCGAAAGCCGAGGGAATCAAGTCAAACAATGAGCTTATGTCTTACGGGGAAAATTAAGTTCTCGGTTGAAATGCTAAGTCCAGATTTTCTTTACCCAATAAAAGTACAAAAATAAAAGCGTGAAGTATAATAATAATCAACCATGCAAAAATAAAGGAAGCGTACCATAGCCCAAGTCTCCTTCTCTGAGTCGTTGTCCCACGTGCTCCGTGCTTCTCCCTCTTGCTGACCGATGAGACTTCACCGGTACCTACCAGCCAATGCTAGGGGTTCTCTTCTTCCCCCTTATCCCTTTGAGCCAAAAAGGGGCCACACACTGAACTAGAGATTAGCTAGCTCCCAGCTCGCCTCGCAAGGCTGAGCTACCACTCCTCACTGAGTTGGGTATCCCAACTCCCACAAGTTAATTCAGTCAAGTCTAAAATTCTGCAGTGTAACATTACGCATAACAAAAGAGATCCATCCTCCACTTCTTCCCTCCTTTATATAGAATTTCTTAGTCATTTACTTTCCCAAAATCCCAATTAATTTATTGTTCAATAATTTAATTCATAAAAATCCTCCTCTTACATGTGTCACCAATCCCCTTCATTTCACCGTAAATTAATTTTATTAATTGATTAATTACTCCTATTTCCCTCACCCACCTAAAAGAATTCCTAGAATCGCTCATAGGTGCCCCCATATTCCCTTACACATTTTAATGACTTACCCCCTTACTAATTTACTAGTTGAGTTTAATTTAGAAAGTTCTTAAATGCTAGATACCTTACTAAGTTAGTCTTTCTGCTTTTTCCTTGTTTTCCCCCTTTCTTTTTATGTTTCTCGTTTTTTTTTTCTAGATTCCTAATTCTTTTAAATTTCCCTCTTTCCCTTTTTATCTAAACTCAAATTAGTAAGTGTAGAAGATTATCTTTTTCTTTTTAATTAATAAATTTTAATTAGCATGTGTAACAAAACAATCATTTCCCTTTTAAAATTTTAAATCCATCGATCATTTGATTTTAATAATTTAGTCAAGTTTCTTACCCCCTTTTTGGCACATGCTTAATGATTATTATTATTATTATTTCTTTTTTTTTTACACAATTTTTACTTTAGACCTAGATTTTAATTTTTGAGGTTGGGCGACATTTTACTAGGGAAATTGTTTTTAAATCCTTCTTATCACGTTATTCATTCTAAGGCCATCTAGGTTTATTCTCTTATTAGCTAACAATGTGACGTGCCCTTCAAGACACACTAGGTGCTCAAAGGGTGCCACTAACCTCCTTCTGTTTCCCTTACACGACGTGCCCTTCAGGATGGACTGCGTGCTCCAACGGTGTCGCTCGCCTTATTCTATATTTCTTGCGTGACGTGCCCTTCAGGACGCACCACATGCTCCAAGGGTGCCACTTGCCTCTTGAATGACTTGGTAGACATAAAAAACCTCTAGAGTCAATACTCTGCCAGGTGATCTTGTGGGAGACTAAGGGCCTCTAAGGAGTAAGGTCCTTGCCTTATTGCTTGCCCCTTAGAATCATCATGAGTGACTGTCGCAGTCTTCCTTCACGACATCGTGGGTCTGCTTGAAATAGGTAGTCATTAACCTACAGTTCGAGCCACGACGAGAATGATAGTAGACTGTAGCAAGGTTGTTGTCCACACCTCTCCCTCAACGTCTCTGGTTATCGTGCGTGACCCCTCTACTCCACATGTGAGTCTGGTCGACAAGCTATCCTCAACCTGCATCATCAACGAATTATGTCAGAAATAATATCCTTAATCATATCATCTAATCAGATGCACAAATGTCATATATATATAGCAATCAAACCCCAATAGTCCACTCCCTGACTTGATCCGGAGTCCAAGGGTTTCATCGATGTTTCAACATCCTTGAGGTCCAAATCCTGCACACTCAGGAGAACCGATTCAATAGCACCTGTCTAAGTCAATATAGAAAAATAACATATAATCACATCCAGAGTGCCTCATAATAATAATCAAATGCCCAATAGTATAATAAACCGGATCACTTGCAAGAAATTTTCCTCAAAGAGTGAGTTCACTCAGTGCGTGCAAGAGAAGGATGTTACATACATGCCCTCTTGGTAAAAACTTCGTCCTGAAGTTTCACAATATAACAGTGCCAAAATAATGTGTATCACAGTATCACAAGTCTATCTATCCAACAAAAATGAAAACTGTTGGCACATATCATATGCATCCTCTGAGGTCGCCAAGTATAGACTATAGTTGTCCCATTGGACCTTGACCTCATCTACCATTCGATGTCGTAGCGGTTGAATGCGATGATCCAGGATGTGGATCGACTCAGCTGCAAGTGCACCGTCATCCGACACCCGCAAGGTGCTCAAGTCAAAACATGTGTAGAATCATTAATAATAATGTCTCAACAGAGACGTGAAAGACATCGTGCATACGCCTCAAGAATCAGGCAAGGCGATTCATTAGGCCACGAGCCTCTCTTTTCCACAATATTGTAGGATCCCACGAAAATAGGAGATAGTTTATCCCCTTTTCCAAACTTGATCGAACTCTTATGCGGTTTCAATTGCAAAAATACTTGATCACCATATCGTAACTACGGTCGACACGAAGCGCATCAACATAACTCTTCTGTTGATCCTGCGCTTCCTTGATCATTTGTCTTATAGTTTGTAATTAATCTTCCATCTCTTGGATCGCTTCTGGTCCCACTAGGGCTCTATCCTCAAGCCGATCCCACTCAAGGTGCCTGACACGGTCGCTCGTAACGAAAATCGAAGGGTGCCATCTTAATGGTGCTTTGGTAATTGTTGTTATAAGCGAATTCTACCAGTGGAAAGAATTCTTCCCAACGCTTATGCTGGTCCATCACGTACATGTGCAACATGTCTTCCCAGGTCTAGTTTGTTCGTTCGGTCTGCCCGTTAGTCTCCAGGTGATACACAGTACTAAAGTTAAGTTGGGTTCCTAAGGCCTCTTGGAAACTAGTCCAAATCGTCCAGTAAACATCGATCCTTGATCAGATATAATCCTCTTAGGTACACCATGCAACCTCACAATCTCATTGATGGAAACTCTAGCTATGTCAGGTTCCCGATGCATCATATGCACATGAATAAATGAGCACTCTTCATCAAAGCATCAACTACCACAAAAATCGAGTTGTGTCTCCTTGCTGTTAGGGGAAATCCAACAATGAAATCCAACGAAATAACCTCCCATTTCGATTCCGGAATAACGTGTGGCTGCAGTAATCCTGCTGGATGTTTATGTTCAGCCTTTACCTGCTACCATTCTAGACATCTGGCCACATAGTTAACTATGTATGCCTTCATTCCTTTCCAGAAGAATAAGGGTTTAAGGTTCACCCTCATCTTCGTGACTCCCGGGTGAGCCATCTACACTGCTCTGTGAGCCTTGTTTCGGATCAACTCCTCAACTCGTCGTTCGATGGTACGTGAATCTGATTTTTAAACCTCAATAATCCATCTTTGTCAAACATAAATCTTTCAAATCTTGGTGCCATCATTGTGTTTTGTCCAATAAAATCCTTGACCTCTTTGTACTAGTGATCGTCATGCTGTAAAGTTAGAATCTCTTCACATAGATTCGTCTGAAGTCACAACATTGAAAATATACGTGGTCTCCGACTCAATGCATCAACCACTCGGTTCACTATTTGTTTTATGTAAGAAATCTCGAAATCGTACTCGTTGAGTAATTCCAACCAATTTCATTGTCGCGCGTTCAGGTTGCTTGCATAAAGAGGTGTTATAATCCACACAGGGTCATCTTTAGTTCAATTTTTGTCCAACCAGGTAGTGTGTTGAAACCCTGAAGGCATAAACAATGGCTAACCACTCCAAATTGTGCGTCGCATAGTTCTCATCATGCCTTCTCAGTTTCCTCGAGATGTAGGCGATCACTCGAACGTCTTGCATCAAGACTCCGCCTAAACCTTCCTTGGATGCGTCAGTGCATACCAAGAAGTCCCTGTCCATGTCAGGGACATTTAGTATCAGTGTTGTTGTCAACAACTCCTTGAGCCTCTGAAATGCGTCCACGCACTTCTTGGTCCAAACACGCTTCTTGTTCTTCTTCTGTAACTCCGTGATCGGATCTGCTATATTTGAAAATCCCTCGATGAACCATTGATAGTATCCTGCTAAACCCATAAATCTATGCACTTCCGGGACATTCGTCGACGTAGGCCATTCCATAATAGCCTCGACCTTTGTTGGATCCACGACGATACCTTTGCTGGAGATGACATGCCCTAAGTAGTGAATATTCGATTGATAAAACGAGCATTTGGACAACTTCCCATACGATTTGTGCTCTCGCAGACACTATAGTACCAAGCGCAAGTGATCGTCATGCTCCTTCGTCATCTGAGAGTAAATCAAAATATCATCAATGAATACTTGGACGAACTCATCCAAGTACTCGCGAAACACCCCGTTCATCAAACTCATAAATACCCCATGGGCGTTTTTCAGTCCAACGGTAAAACAATAAACTCGTAATGTTCAAACCTTTCCTTAAATGTGGTCTTAGGGACGTCATCCCTTTGATCCGTAACTGGTGATACCCTGATCGCAATTCGATCCTGGAAAACACCGTCGCACCCTTCATATGATCGAACAGATCATCAATCCTTGGCATTGGATATTGATTCTTCATCGTTGCCTTGTTCAATTGATGGTAGTCAATGCAGAGTCTTTATGACCCATCCTTCTTTCATACGAAAATAACAAGCACACTCCACAGTGACACACTCGGACGTATAAGTCCCAAGTCCAGCAACCCCTTCAGTTGCATTCTCAACTCCTGTAACTTCGGGGTTGACATATGATAAGGCATTCTCGCTATTGGTTCAGTCCCCATTGTTAGGTCTATAGTAAAATCCAATTCCCTCTCCAGAGGCATCCTAGGTAACTCCTCAAGGAAGACGTCTGCAAACTCTCTCACTTCTGGAATGTGTTCTAGACCTTCCACTATTCCCTTCTCATTTAACGCAAGGATCACATAAAGTTTACATCCCTTGTGCATGTTCTTCCGTAACTGCAAGGAAGAGATAAACCTCAGGGAAAGTCCCTGGTTTCGACCTACTATCACGTGTCTCTATCCCTCATCATCGACCAAGCTCAACCGCTTCATCTTAGAGTTATGTATCGCCTCATGTGATTCCAACTAGTCCATACCGTTCACGACGTCATAAGTTCCTAAGATCATGACGTATAGGTTGGACCTGGTGACAACTCTCCCAGGTTAAGGGTACAACCTATAACCTTTCCTCTAACCTTTTGTTTGGCTCCCAAAGCCATCTCTACAAAGATAAACTCAACTTGTTCAATTTCCTTTACCTTAATCCTTTTTAGCATTGCACTAGAGATGAAACTCTCGGTAGCACTGGGATCTATCAAATCTAAGGGTTTGGTCAGCGATGGTACCTAACGTCTCGAGAACAGTCGACTGGTTCTCTGCCTAATGGTTATTCACCGCTGTAAGAATCCGATGGGCCTTGCCCAAAACTCCCACGGTAGTGGGTCCGACTGATCCAGATGCTCCGACCCTTTCCTATGGGCAGTAATACTGGTAATGTGACTCCCCATAGTCAAACATGCTTTCTTCAGTCAAGTAACCCTGGTACCCGAAGTAGAAGTTGAATTCTAACAATAAGGCTCAACTCGAACTTCTTGACCTTAAGTTTCTAGGTAAATTGGTGCAGAGCATACCGAAGCAGCTCCAAACGGGCCTCGGATTCAGGCACCGTGCAGCTGCCTTATCGCAAGGCGTCGAACTTGTTGCGTTGACGCTCAACGAATTCCTCAGAAATATACCTCTCCTGGAACCATTCCCATGACACGTCGTCAATGACCATGTCCAAAAGTGGTAGGAGTGTCTTCTGCCATAGAAGAGAGCGCCCCTTTAGTTAAAAAGACCACCATGTGGACCTTCATGCTGGAGGTTATAATCGAGAAGTGTGAAGCACAATGCCTTTCTCTACAAATGTGCCTCGACGACACGGCTATCCGCGACACTAGTGGAATCGAGAACTCAACTCTCTTGAGTTCTCGGTGGATACTAACAGTACTATCTAGGGAATGTTGTGGACCCTCAGGGGTACAAGTGCCCTGGCCTCATCTCAGTATCGATGGTGAATCAAGGCCCCTTGACATTTCTTGGAAGGCCTTGTCAGACCATCATCATCCCTTACAACAAGAGAAACCAACCCAAGGACTTGTTCTTCCCATTGGGGGTTTGACTCTGAGGGTGCGAGAACTTTTGGAGGCATCACACCTCCTTCCACGACACCACGTTGTGAACCTCTAAGGCATCCTCTAAATGCGATCACCACAAGGACACGTTAAGGTTTTTAATTAACACAAGGGTTAATACTCATGGGTTTACCGCAGTGGAAAGCCTAGCGATCCACAGTCGCAAGGTTGAACCTACTCTGATACCATATGTAACGACCCCTTCGTTATGCTACAAGAAAAGCATAAAAAGAAAAAAAAAAAATGGACAACAACAACGATTCTACCTAAACAACACATCTGACAGCGAGCACTACACCCACAGAACAAGAAATAAACAACTATGACTCCGCACACTTGCACAAGAGAAACGGGGAAAAACATGCATAAAACAACAAGGAGAACGACTGCCCACCCAATACAAACATGACCATGCCTACAAGCTAAGGGGCAACATCCCCTCCCAACACAATGGCCTCGACAACCATTTAACTAGAACCTCGATGGCACACAACCAAACACATGAAGGCATTCAACCCAAGTGCCCATGATGAACTTACTACGATCAACCACACCCACAATGGGAAGTACAGACTTCGACCAATTTATCCTTCGCCTCTATCCATTAGGAACCATGTTGTCGCTAGGCGATAGGCACGACGACAATCGTGGTGCAACAACATAACTAGACCCTCAATACTGGTAAAAAAATGACGCGCTAGGAGATCAAGTACTATCTAAACACTTGACGACTAACCCAACACCCAATGACACATTAGCAAGACGACTAAGACATTCAAGTGACACCAATTCCTTGCGCAACTACAATTCCACACCTTAAATAAAATTATTAAGGTACATCTCTATTAAAAGAAAAACTTTACAAAAAGGAAAGTGGTAATATTGTTGATAAGGGTTAATATTAGAAAATGGTTAATACCACTATTTTACAATTAATTTAAAGTATACAGATAAAGGTTAACATACCAATGTACCAATAAAAATATCATTGAGAAGGGGTAAGACAGATATTGTAGAGCCATACCTAAAAGTCAACTACTAAATTTAACAATAAATATAATGGTTAATAAATAACCAATAAAATTGTCAAAGGAGAATGGTTAAATAAGTCATTGTGTAAGTTTAAAAAAATGAAGAAATTAGAAAGCGGGTGTAATTATTCAACTGTATGTACACTAGCAACAACCACTTTATAAAAGTGGTTGATATACGCCAATAGGCGTCATTAATTTTATCATTCTCTTAAATTTTCTATTTTTCATAAACATAATTGAATGCTGCTCAACGAGATAAAGAATGCAAAGACAGGAATATATAATACAATGGATATTGAAATGCTGACTGTTATCCCCGATATCTAGGGATAACTAGGAGATCATGTCTCGAGGCCCACATGGTCCTAGACATGGAGTACCGAGA
>SNQJ01S0022031.1:25005-49898 GCA_010110895.2 Picea sitchensis | reverse complement strand
TATACTTTTCAAATTATTTGGAGCATGCAGGCTTGATATTTTTATCAACATTTGAAGGTAATATGGGTGATCATAAGAATGAAATTAGCCAGCTGTCACACTTTCCTTGTTTCTTATGGATCATTTGTGGTGAAGCGAAGGATTCAATGATCACACAGTTTGAATGGCTATGGTGGAAGTTTGCCTTCACCTAGCCCATTGTAAAAGTCAGAGTTTAGGTTTTGTACATAAATAAGTTTTTTATGGAGCATGAGTGTTTGTTTTCCTTTTTATAAGTAGAATAGTATACATGTTGGCCTTTGGAGAAATGTTTTGAGCTTGACGAGCCATAACCCAATGCATAAGGAGACTGGAAATTCTTGTTCTTGGCAGATCAAAAGGAGCATGCCATCCCCTGTGGAGCCAAATGTTATCACATAAAGTTGTCAGGGGCCGTAGGTCACAGCCATGAGCAAAAAGCACAACACTCAGAGCGACTCATTCCAGACCTGAAATCAATGACCAAAGGTCGAAATAGATCTGGACCGTTTAATTATCTAGAATTCCACGCGTCATCAGATCCTCAGCTCTAGAGGTTTTTCTTAGAGGTAAATGTGGTTTGAGAATTAAAATTCTGGAAGGCTGATCTACAAAGAAAATCTCGGCCGTTATTTTGAAGGGAAAGATCCGATCCGTTAATATAAAAAGCGCCAAAGTTGAGTCGTTGATCAGAGGGCCTAATATTATATCACAATATCAATAGTCACACCAAATTGCGGGGTCAGACGGTGCACACGTTTTAAAATCTCAGGGGCGGGCCATAATTAGAACCGTGATTTTTTGAAAGGGACGCATGGTAGCTCATGGTGAATTGCGGGGACAAAAGAATTTTTCTTTCAAACCATCCTTATTCGCGCCCGAAATCGCGCAATTACATGAGGTCATGGCCCGAGGTCACATTGTGAAGGGGTGATGAAGAAGAAGTTGGCGTTCGAGGCTTGATATTTTGGAAGTGCAAAAGACGATGGTCATGGGCTTCATAGGACCTGCAGTAAAGATCTGTCAATAGCACACAACAACCCCTGGGAATACGCTATCAGATTTCCACCTGTAAATCTTGCATTGGTCACAAACAAATACCATTCATGGCCTCAAGGTGTCAGGATGGACTTGCATAAGTCATTAGCACCATCTGAGAACAATCATGGGTGTCAGGCCCAGTCCTAATCCCAATGAAGGCAGTTACTGAGAATGAGAGCGGTGGTTGAGACCTCGTCTCAGTACATAAATGGAAAGATAGAGAAGGTCCAGATGGAAGAGCTCTCTCCTAACAACATAAGACAGTGCACAACCTGACAGAGCGGGTGTCGACTAAAGGATTTGAAGGAAGTGACGTGATCACATTCCTGGTGGTTCCAACATTTTAGTATATATAATCAGTTTAGATATTTTTTATGGTCGATGGTTGAGCTAGGCTCCCTTATTGTAATATTTTGATGAAGAACATTGGTTCTCTGGTTTTGTATTTGTTTTTGAGACATCTTGGTTAATTTAAGTCAGCTTTCTTGCTCCATCTTATTTGCCTCTGATACCGAGAGAGTTCATGATTGACTGATTCACATGGATTGTTATTACTGTATTATGATAAATGTTATTTTATAGTGTTATTATAATTTCTTTCAGTTTCTTTGAGATTTGAATTCAAGAGGATCTTGCGTTTAAGTTTTTCCTCGTTGGGCTGCTGGAAGACCTGATGTCCATAGCATACCCCTAAACTTTCTCACCAAAGGCTTCCTCCCATTCACCTTTACTCCAACTTACTGACTGAAGTTAATACAAGACCTCAATTTCTTGTGCATGCCAACCCAAATTTTTCGAGTTAGAATGTTATTATCTCGAGTCTTATCCATTTGACCCCCTTAAAGCTCATTTACATTTACTGCATAAACTGATGGGTACTGGGCTTATCCTCATTACAGTCTGAGGGTGATTCCTAGTGCTAAGAAAATACTAAAGTTGGAGGAAGTAAGAGTGTAATTTTTATCTTATTGTTATGTCACAAAAATTTCTTCACAGTTATGTTACTGCTAAAAAAGGTTTTCCCCATGAAATGATGTTGTCTATTTTTTGTTGCAACTGTATTGTTCTTAGTTTTCACACATTCTTCTTTCATAATTTAGTGTGTATGAAATGTATTCCACACCTCTTCTTCCCTTTATTTGGTTTTAGAGCCTAATCATCTCGATCCAAGGTGTTAGGGACATGTTTTTTTTTATCTAATTTTTGTTTGAGTGGTAGCTTGCACATAAGGAAATCTTGTTGTAGGGAAATGCAGAGGACATCTAGATTAGAAATGGAGAAGTTTAATGGCACTAACTTTGAGTTGTAGAAGCTTAACATGGAGAATATTCTTGTAGATCAATATATATGGGTTGTAGTATCTGGAACCAAACCCACTGGTATGATATATGAAGAGTGGGTGGTGTTGGAGAAAAATGTGAGAAGCCTCATCAAGCTTTGTTTGAATGATTCTTTATTATTGATATTTTCTGAAGAAAAAACTGCAACAATGCTCTAGAAGAAGTTGCATGATTTGTATTAGGATAAATCCTTGGTTAATAAACCTTTTTTTGTAGAAAACATTGTTTTCCTTGAGAATGGGTGATGATGATTTTTTAGTTGAGCACTTCAATGCATTTAATATTATTGTGACCTATTTGATCTTAGTTGCAGAGAATATGGATGAGGAGGATCACTGTATGTCTCTTTTGTGTTATTTTCCAGATTCTTGGGACAACTTGGTAATGGCCATTGTAAGCACTGTAAAGACATTGGTGCTTGATAAGGTCGTGTTTTTTGTTACTCTAAGATGAGATGAGACACAAATATTATGAATATACCAATGAGGCCTTGGTTGTTCATGGAATATAGAAGGAGAAAGGAAAGAAGATAAAAAAAGGGTATATCCAAATCTCATGGGAGACATAAGTTTCCTGAAAAATCCAAGGTAAAATGTTGGAACTATGGCAAGGCCAGGCATCTCAGAATTGATTGCAAGGAGGAGAAGTAGAAGAATAAGAAGGAAAACAATGATTTTTATAACAAGTCCAAAAATCCTTCAAAAGAGGATGGTGGAGATGCCTTTGTTGTAGCTTTGAAAATCCATGCATGGCTAATAGATTATGGAGCTTCCTTCCACATCAATTTCCATCATCACTAGTTTTTAGTGTATAAGAAATATTATGGTGGGATGGTATACGTCGACAATGACTCTCCTGTTAGAAAAGTTGGATGCAGTAGAGTCTAGACCAAACTCCTCGATGGTAGATTAAAGGGAATCAATGGAGTTTGCACATTCCAGATCTATCACAAAACCTATTATCAGTAAGAGCACTTAATGATGCGGGTGTGGAGGTTTTTTTCTCTAACAAAGGTTGTAATATGGTTCGAGGAGCTATGGTACTGGCTAAGGTTATTCATGTGGGAACTATCTTTATGCATGTAGTATTGCGTGTAACAGTTCTTCGATTTCTGCAGTGGAGATATTTATAGGATTTACACCTTCACAATCAAAACCTCCTAAGCAATATCTTGCTTGAAAAAGAAAGTTACTGTAGAGAAAAAAATTCTATGGCACCAATTTCTGAGCCATATAGGTGAGAAGGGTCTACGAAACTTGAAAAACAAAAGTCTTGTTTATGGATTGAATTATTGTTCTCTTGAATTTGATTTTTGCGAACATTACATATATGGAAAACAAAACCATGTTCAATTTTATTCTGGATCTCACAAGTCTTTTAGGTTGTTGGACTTAATTCATTTTGATATATTTGGTCTCGTTAAAGTTCTTTCAATTTCTAAGGTTTTTTATTATGTGTCATTCATTTATAATTATTCTAGAAAGACATGGGTATATTTTCTTAGAATTAAATATGAGGTTTTTAGTTGGTTTAAGGAGATTAAATCTCTCTTGGAAAATCAAAATGATAGGAAGAATAAGGTATTGAGAACTCATAACGATGGTGACTTTTATTATGCAAAGTTGATAATTTTTGTAAGGAAAATGGAATTGAAAGACATAAGACAACTCCATATACCCCTTAACATAATGGAGTTGTAGAACATTGATGGTGATAGCTGGGGGTATGCTTAGTGGAGTGGGCTTAGAGAAGAATTTATGGGTAGAATCAATTGTTGTTGCATCTTACTTTATTAATAGGTGTTCCACATCATCTTTTGTGGATAATACCCCTATGGAAGTCTATATGGAAAATAATCCCTCACTTCAACATATTCATGTTTTTGGTTGTGAGGTATATGCTTGTGTACCTAAGGAGGAGTTATAGAAGTTGTATAATAAGGAAATGGAGTGTATCTTTGTTGGCTATGGAGTGGGTGTGAACGGGTACAAGATTTGGGATAACATGTTTGGAAAAGTTTTGTATATTAGGTATCCTATTTTTAGATAAGTTAAACCTTCTCCCACAATGGTGCAACCGAAAGAGGATGAGAAGAAGTTAGTGGTTTAGCTACTACCCAAGACCGAGAAGGATGAACCATAAAATGAACAAAAATTTCATGAGAGACTTGATGCGGAGGAGGGTTTAGAGAGTTCAAAAGAGGAGGAAGAAACTTCACCTCAAAATTGAAGGAGGTCCACTTAGCAAAGAAGGAATTTGGACAGGTATAATTACAATTTGTCTGATTTTAGATGTATCTTTGTTTTATCTTCTAACACCGATGATCCTAGAAATATGGACGAGGCAATAGAGTTGGAAGATAAGGAGTCTTAAAGATTGTAACTCCAGTTCCGTAACACGTTGTTGTAACACCAATGTTGTAACTCACGTTGTTATAACACCCATGTTGTAACACTGTGGATGTAACAACCATTTTTGTAACACACGTTGCTGCAACTATAGATGACTGGAAATCCTGTTAGAGTGTTGTGAATCATCACTCCACGTGTCTTGCAAGAATTTCATGAAAATTGGTGGGATAATGTTGAGAGGCATATGTGACACACCATCAAATGGAAGAATAGATCCGGACCGAGGTTGTCTAATTAACCCAAGCTATTTGGTGTAATCTATTATGATGGGTTTAACGAGGGTCCTAAAACAAAGAAATAAATAAACTATTCTAAACTATAACTACGATACTATGTACATGAATTTAATTATTTACAAGAGTTAAAACATAAACATAAATATGAATATGTGATTATGAACAGGGTATTTATAGATTGCAAGTTTTGGTGGATGTCTTGAGAAATCAATGTTTTTGTAATTGTCTACGAAGTAGATAAAGAAAGCACATACTTTTATATTTTCTGTTTTATAATCTAAAATCTAAGCACTCAAAAAGATACTAATAAAACATAATCTAAAACAAGAGCAGAATAATAGTCACAACCAGTTTAAACTATCTTGTTTAACTAATAAATAAAATAATAACAAAAAATAAATGTGAATAAAACTAACTTGAGATTAATCTCATGTTGCGTCTATATCCCCGTGCAATACAAACTTCTAGGTATCTTGCCTATGAGAGAAACATGTAACAAACTTGTGCTAACATCTCCAGAATAAACTCAAGGTGTTGTTTTGGGAGAAACGATATAAGAATGGAGTAATAAACATATAGATCCAGTGACCTTGTAATGATGAATGTTTACAGTAAAAGAAATTTTAATTTGAAACATTCACAGGACACATCATCTTAACATCAAGCATAAATCAATGATATTAAAGTGAAATAACGACCACAAATATAATATATGAAACACCAAATTATAGACTAACTTTAAAGCACTGAATAAAATGAAACATTATATGCTATTGAGGATAAAGCTATGTAAAATATTAATATCCCATAATATAAGAGGCAAAACATAAATGGAACAATGACACGCTGGTCTAAAGATAAAATGTGAACAACTTGTCCATTCACTTCTGAGAATTACATGTCCATAATCTGTTTCAAGCAAAGATGATTTCACTAACAAAGTGAACAATATTTAAAGTAACCTGGGATCCAAATACTCATATCTCACAGGATAGAGTTGAATCTCCCAAAATCAAGTAATATTACAAAAATAGTGGATAGGAAACCACTCATAACAGAGTTGGTTTATTCAAAAATCAAATCAAAGTTTTTATAAAACATAAAGGAGGAGAAACTACTATTCATTTAGGTGCATAATTGAACATATTTCCTTTAGGTAATCAACATAAGAATCTCCCATTTCCTGAGAATAGCAAACAAATTTGATAAATTAGAAAAAACAAATACTAATAACTAATTTCTTATTAAAAGAGGCTTGGCTACAGAATCAAAGATTTTGTAGCCAGTCTTTATTCTAGTAAATGAAATCACAATTCAAATTTACTTATTTCGAATTAGATAACATAATCAAACAAAATCATAACAAAAATTTTTACCATTAGAAGTTAACTAAAGAGGGGTCAGACAATTGAGAGTTTATTATTGCCTTGACACTGGTTGCATTCTTGATGACTATGTTTCCAGATTTCTTGATACATTTAGTCTCCCTCTCTGCATGCGCCTTGAGATCAAGGTTTTCTTGCCTCAAAAAATCATTCTGAGAAGTCAGGGTTTTAATTCGGGCTTGTAAGAGAGGAATGTCGGTATAGTAATGCTCAACCCACTCGAAAGAGGCATCACAATGTACGGGGGAGATGGCAGGTTGATGGAGGAAACAATCAACCAAGGGTGCTTCAATCTTACTTATTGTTTTCTTCAGATCTTGCCTTATACTGGAGAATCCTTCTTTACCTTTAAGGCATGGTGGTAAATTTTTCATGAAATCATAAGGTTCAGAATGAGTGATAACCTCCCTCATGGAACCCTGAATTTCTGGATCTGCCTGAACTAGAAAATCCTCTATCTCGGGATCTGAACCCTCATTGATCTTGATCGGATCGATTGAGATTAGATGAGTATCATTTTAGTTCCTTAGTTTCCTAGAGATTAGGCGACCCGCTTTCTTGTTCTTGAAACCCAAGTCTGTGCACTGTTGTTTTGTTCTTTTACAAAGTTTCTTGGAATCTGATTTAACATTAGCGTTCAATATAACATCATTCGCAGGTACAAGAGGATCATTTCCCTTCAATTCATGAGTCTCTTTCTCTGGAAATATTGCAGGTGAAAACTTACCCGAGAATTTTTTGTCTAGAGGGGTTTTATCAATAAACTCTAGTCCATTATTCGAATTACCAAATTGGTCTTCAACCACTGGCTTGTCTAAGTTAGGGTTTGCTATTAAAAGAGGGTTAGTTGTAGGATCAACCTGGGTGAAACCATTCCTCATCAAAAATATCTCCCAACTGTCACCTATAGTCGACAGATGATATAAAAACAAGATTTTAACCAATCCATGGTGAAACAGACTCGATTCGACACTCTGTCGCTTGTATCGTTTTGACATATTATAAAAACTCATCAATAAGTAAAAGGGATATCTAAATCGAAACCTATGAAATTCATGAGAAACGAGATATGGTAGAGAAAAACCAATCCGTATATACCCTCGCATGTAACAAATTGTTTCAGAATTAACAACAAACTATGCCATCTAGGTTTTAACAGAGCGATAGAATTACCTTTGATGCAACAAGTGGTTTTATGAGATGTCATGAAGAGACTCCACGTGACTTCTTCTAGTCGGGCGTTTTTGAACCATTTATCTCCCTTTAAGGGGAGCCTTGTTGCTTTGCTCATGAATTCCTCGGTCAATTCTAATTGTATGTCTCCCATCTTATCTCTGAAACCATCAAAGGTATATGCGAATGATTTTGCCACCTGAAGATTATAACCCTGGAATTTTTCGAGGAATACATCCCAACCATGGCTTTTTAAGTCATTGATAGCATCGTCATGGGATAGTAAGGTCTGATATCCATTGGGCTCTATGTGAATGATGGGCGCCATGACCACTGTAACTAGAATGCAACGAATATTACTTGGAATAGTTTTAGGTTCGAATCACGCGAGCAACAGAAACAAGTCTGAATGGAGAGTAGAAACACGAAAATAGCAGAGCATGAGGGTTAACATAACTTGGATAGTGGGAATGAAAACCAGACGGTTCATTGTATCCCTTACCATTTCTCATGATGAGTGCCAAAATTACAGAGTACCAAAGCCTATGCCGATAATGAATCACTTCATTAATGTTTTGAGCTAGGAAGGTAAGGTGAGTACTCGAGTACACCAGGTTTGTACTCATTGGTATGAATGTTCATATGACCATTGAAATCATAAAAAGGATATCAAATAATTAACCAAATTTCTTCATGAATCAAAGAAATTCTATAATGAACTATCAAACCATTGAAACAATAATAATCTTATTAACACAAAAAAATGGATCCAACAACCATTTCATAATATTTTCATTTTAATTAAATATGGGTGTCCTTTAAAAGATGTTTCTAAGGCACAAAAATTATAACACCAAGCTAAGTTTTATGTTTAATTCATGCTTGCAGTCATGAATTAAACATAAAACAAACGAAAATGCAAACAATGAGAAATTAATAAGGAGAGCTTTTAATCCAACAATCATTTCGAAACTCTCAAAATGTTTACAAAATTGAGGTGATGGGAGCTACACAAAAATGCAATTTCTTTCGATCATGTTAAATATCAAAATCATGTGTGGCTTCCAACAATGGCGACGTACTGGGCGAAGTAGTTATCTCTGCATCACCAGAGAATCCATGTTAGGGTGAATCAGAAAGAATGAAATTTTAAGAAACAAGTGACAATAGGTCAAGCATCCTTATCATAACTTAGAAAATAACACAGTCTACCATCAGATGTGTTTATGTTAGAAATGCGGTATGGTATCAAATGTAGATTACGAGCGAAATGATGTTTTAGGCAACCGACTCCGATACTGTCGACAGGTCCACTGCTGCCAGCAGGCGTCCATATCCTCGAGAGGGATGTCATTTAACCCACTCTAACACCTTTTTCCTATCCAAGAGGAATCCATTCATGATAAAGAATGTATTTACTTTTGACCAATTCAATAGAACATACCTAAAAAGTTTCTTAAACCCGACATTGCTTCGCTGCCAGCAGGCCTGTTCAGTACCCTGACAAAGTTTCCTTGGCATCATGCATTCATTTACCCGTTGCCAACAGACTTATTCAATGTCTTGACGGGTTTACAGACACTTCCCACACCTTACAATGCTTTCAACTCTCTAGAATTTGTTTACAATTTCATAGAAACTTTATGATATTAAAGAGAGCAGGCTAATGCAGAAATTCTCAGATTTTGAAAACAAAACTTGATCTTATACAACTTATTTTTTGTTTGATAATGTTCATCATGATCTGAACACTTAGATTTCGGTTAGGAAACCATCTCAAGGACATGAAGGTATAATTGATTTGTTTTCCTTAAAAACAGGGACAATGTTAAGAGTTTTATTAATGATAATCGTGTCTTCTTGTAATTTTAAAAAGAAACCATGAACACTGTTTTGAAAAAAAAATTTCTTCTACTGATCCGAGTTTAAGCATTTACAACACTGATGCATTGAAAAGTCATCAACTATTTCTCTTGGATAAAAAATCTGATTTCCCTTCCACAAACGAATGGTGACTCAAACATAATTATTCAGAAACAAATAAAAAACAAGCAAAATGAAAAGAACCAAAATTAAAAGAACACAAAAGAAAATTAAACAAACAAAATATGTACGAAGGGGTGAATCTGGAATCATTAGGTAAAATACCTTTTGAGAGCCTCGCCATTCACTGGGAAAGTGTCTGGTTGTCCCGACAAATTATGCAGACGGAAAGAGTTGGGACCCATTTTTTCAGAAATTACAAATGGTCCCAACCAAAGGTTATGGAACTTGGTGTATTCCTCTTTTCCCTCATGAGTTTTGTCCCACTTGAGAACCAAGTCTCCGACATAAAAATTCTTATCTGAAGAAGAATTTGAATCAAACCATCTTTTTACAATTTGTTGATACTGATCTAGTTTCTTCTTTGCTTGTGTTCTCACTTCCTCTAGTTTCAATAAGGCGTTTATTCGATTTTCTAGAGGAGGGAACTCTTTTTCTTGAACTTTCTGCGACAATTCCAGTGAGGGAAGTAAAACATGTAGAGGGAGAATTGCTTCTCTTATGTAGACGAGAAATAAAGGGAAATTACCGATAGAGGATTTCAGGGTTATCCTATCATCCCAAAGTGCATTATACAGTGGATTGTGCCAATTTTTTTGATTTTTTGAAACTGTCCTCTTAATAATCTTGATTAAATTTTTGTTCATTGATTCTACTAGGCCATTTCCTTGAGGATAGCAGCTTGCATAATACTTCAGTTTGATCCCTTTTTCAAAATAAAAAACCTTCATATCAAGGGATGAAAAGTAATAGGCATTATCAAAGACTATACATTCGAGAACGCCAAATTGAGCGATGATATGAGAGTTTAGGAAATATACTACCTGATTTGTGTTCACCACCTTCAAAGGTACAACCTTAGACCATCTAATAAAATAATCCGTTGCTGGAAGGATATAATTGTGTTTCTATGAAGAAGAAGGATTGATTGGTCCTATGATGTCAAGGCCCCATTGCTGAAAAGAAGAATCTACAGTAACAGGCTGCAAAGGGAATGATGCCTTTTTCACTCGACCTGTAGCCTTTTGGCAGATTATGCATTTACGAAACAATGCATGGGAATCTTTAAACAAAGTGGGCCAATAGTACCCAGCTCTTAGTGCTTTGTGAGCAGTGGTATCTCCACTGAAGCGACCACCAGCTTCACCTGCATGGAGTTTAGATATCACCTTCTTTGACTCTTCCTTTTCCAAACAACGCATAAGAACACCATCAAAGTTCTTTCGAAATAATACATCATTGATTAACTGGAAAGTCACTGATTTTATTCTAAGTGCTCTTCTATTTTTAGGATCAATATTTCGAGGAGCAGATCCATGTGTCAAATAAAATTTGATGTTCTCATACCAAGAATTGGCAGTAACTTGTGCACAACTGATTTTTTTTTTGTTATGCTGATTTACAGTTAAGGTGTTGACTTGACTTTCCTGTTCTTCAAATGAATTAGCCACTAGTTTACACAAGACTTGACCTCTAACAATCTGTGCATGGGTTATTTCGATGTCATATTCCTGTAATGACATCATCCACTTTTCCCTTTTCTCACCCAATTGTTTTTGTACTAACAATTTTCTTACAGCTGGGTAAGGGACAATAACCTTGGTTCTGGATTTCAGCAGGTATGATCGGAAGTGTTTCACTGCTTTAAAAACAACATATGCATGTTGATATACTATTGGGTAGTTAAGCTCTACTCCTTTGAAAGCTGAGCTCATGAAGGAAATGGGGATCTCATAGCTTTCATCGTTTTTCTGTGTTAATACAACAACATAAGATCGGTCAGAAGCAAAAGTGTAAATAATGAAATCCTGAGAAAAATTGAGACTCATCAAGGGAGGGGATTCTATTATTTCTTTTCTAATTGAATCGAAAGAACGACTTTCTTGTGGTTCCCAAAGGTACAAAACATCCTTTTAAATTAAATTCTGTAATGGTCTTACAATTTCTGAGAAACTTGGGACAAAGCTTCTGACAAAATTAATCTTTCCCAGAAAGGACTGCATGGCCTTTTTGGAAGAGGTAGGGGAAAGTTTAGCAATAGCTTGGGTTCTTTCAAGGTCAATAATCATTCCATTTTTAGACACTATAAACCCAATTAGTTTACCTTTCTCTATTGCAAAGACTGATTTCCTAGGGTTGAGATATATGTCGAACCTGCAGCATCATTCTAGGACAACCTTGAGGTGAGACAAGTGATCTTTCTTGCTTTTAGAGAATATAGTGACATCATCAAGATAGACCACGACCAATTGGTTAATGAGGCAACATAAAGAAATATCCATTTCTCTCTGGAAAGTGGAACCGACATTTATTAGTCCAAAAGGCATTTTCCTGTAGGCATAAATGCCCCATGGGGTACGAAAAGTGGTTTTAAGCTGGTCTGAGAGAGACATAAGGACTTGGTTGTATCCCGAAAATCCATCTAGCAAAGATAGTCTTTCAAAATTTGTTCCATTGGAGGAACAGGGTAGTTGTCTTTATCAGATGCTCGGTTAAGATTCTGAAAATCGACACAGAGTCACATTTCACCACTTTTCTTCCTTACAGGGACTATATTAGACACCCATTGTGTGTGCCTTACTAGGAAAATTATCTTTGCAGTTAGTAATTTATTCAGTTCTTTTTTAACGGTGGGTTCCAATTTAGGGTACATCTTCCTCAATTTTTGTTGAAAAGGCCGTGTCTGGGATTTCATGGGGATGATATGTTGTATGATATTGGGGTCGAATGTTTTCAAGTCATCATACGTCCAGGAAAAAACGTATTTAAATTCTTTAAATTTTTTTATGAAAGTAGATCATTCTTGCTCGGAACATCCTGTTCCCAGGTTGATATTTTGAGGATTTTCCTTTGTTCCTAAATTTATCGTCGCATAAATCAAGGAAGAACTGTTCGTTTTACAATTAACTATCCCTCTAAATTTATCATGCAAGTCATAAAATTTATCTAGTCTTACAACAGATCTGGGGATAGAGTTTACCAGATCAGATGTCGATTCAGGAGATATAGGATCTCATATTACCATGAAGTTTTAGAGGTTTTCATCATGAGTTCCTTCATCAACGACTGCACCTTGGAAGGTGTATTCCATATGTAGGAAGTTGATGATCTGTTGGTCAACATCGAACACTCTCCAATTGGTGATGTTATCCGAGATCGACGGCCTGAACAATAATTCAATCGAAAACACATTACAGGAAAGACCTTTAGCAGGTAATAGTTTAGAATCAACATTGGCCAATAAATCAGCTTCCGAATTACTTAATCTAGGGATGGAATTTATGTTAAATGATGAAAATTTTTGCATCAAACTCCATACCTCGGTTTGGTAGCTTTTCAGATGTGGTGATAAGAAATGTATTGCGTTTATTACCTTCTTAACTATGATTTCTGAATCACCAAATACCATCAAATTCTACATGTCCATATCCAAATCTTTCCTAAGTCCTTGTAGAAGTGCTTCGTACTCGACGATGTTATTAGTGCACTCAAACTCTAACCTGCAAGTAATAAAAGTTTTAATACTTGCAGGATCGATGAGCACACAACCTGCACTTGCTCCTTATTTGGATTTGGATCCATCAAAGTACAATGAACATATTTGGGCTTCGTCAATAGTACTTGGCAAAGATGATGTCCAAGTATAGGTCATAACTTTCAATTGCTTCCCAAGATCAGTAATAGGAGAAAGGCCATAAAATTACCAAAGAAGGTATTCATTCCTTGAATTTCAAATGAATTAGTAGATGTAGTGAAAGGTTTGTTTGCGTCATTTAGATCCGTCACTGTATGCTCAATATAACGTTCTCTATTTATCCTAATTTTGTTGGGCTATCCATTTTTAGGTAGCCACAAATGAGACCAATCTATGGCAAAGTAACCATGTAGTTGTTCTAACCACTCTCTGCTTAAAAACAAACCGTAAACTTCAGGGGTATCAACAATGATAATTCCAATCATTTAATGAATCTTAGGATTGGAAGATAATCCAACCAGAACATTCTTAATCTCACCAATTACCTTAATGTTTGTTCGATCTAGCTGGATGATCTTGAGATCAGAAGGTTTAACTTCTGCATTAATTTTTTGACAAACAGATAGAGGCATCACGTTTGACGATGCACCGGAATTGACCATGCAATTATGTACATTCCTATTGAAAATTTCAAAGGTTAACAAAAAAGGCACGACATTTTTTCGAGCATTAAAATCAGAATTCTGTAGATCTTTAGCTATTGTCCCTAAAACAATTTTAATTACATTTGCTACATTTTTTCCTGCTAAATCCCTTTTATCTGGAAGTTCCGATGTTGTTTTAGTTGGGATTTTTTTAGCAGTATTTGAATCGTTTTCTGTTGATTTCTTGCTGCTAGGATCACTATTTTTACTATTTTCAATGATATTTTGAAGCATTTTCTGCAAAATAAGGGAAAATTTTAGCATCTCAAAGACATAAATGTTATCTCTCAATTTTTTTAGATCCTCAATTAAATCATATTCTAAAACTGGAGTTGCTAAGCTCTGTTTAATTTCATCTTGCTTTGACTATTTTGGAAACACATTTTTATCGACTTTAGAAGAGGGTTTGTTTTGCGTTTTTCTCCTTGTGTTGTAGGGGTGAACACTTTCAAAATTTTCTTGGAATATACTGTCCGAGAAATGGCCGAAGACATTGGGAGATGATTCCTCTTCTTCAGGTTTTTCTTCCTCAACTACGTCTTTAGAATTTTTGGGAGGGGCAAAGGCAAAATTATCCTGTGCTTCTAAGATAGTTTGCAAAGCATACCACAAACTTTTGAAATTTAGACCTTCAGTGGTTGGGTTTGGCTGGTTGGGAGGAAAATGTTTTCTGAAAGGAGGTTTGAAACTTCCTTTTCTTGTTGATGCCTCCTCAGATGATCTCTTCAAGTCAACGACATGATTAGACAGTTTTTGGAAAGCTTTTTTCAAGCTTTCTAAGTCTAAATTTTCCAGTTGATTTTTAGTTTGAGGAGGCCTAGTAAGGATTTCTATTTTCTTTTTAGAAGATGAAGTTGTTTCAACTTCAATACTAAGATTATCTTTATGGCTCAAAATATCATTTTCAATTTGGCTTGCCTCCTCAAAGGCTTCAAGCAACATGTTATTTTAGACCTTTTGACCCATATGGCTATATTATTGTGCAAGGCTTTAGCATAATATGCAACGATTAAACTTTCAGTGAGAATTGAATCTGCAGGGATTTTATTCTTTACAGTAAGAAATATTTGGTTAAAATCTTTCACTTTTTCCTTAGGATTGATCTTTAAGCTAGAAAGTTCCATAATCAAGATTTCCAAATATTTATTATCTCCGATTTTTTCTAAGAAACAAGTTTCAAATTTGTCCCAAGAGACAATGGTTTGGGGTTGTTGAGAAAAATACCATGTGGAGGCATTTCCCTCAAAAGTATAAGGGAATAATATGCATACTACATCCTCGTGTTCAACACTCTGGAGTCTAATGGCCAACATAAATTTTTTGATATGATCCTCAACAGACTGCTTTGAGTCTGGATCAAATTTGGGCAGCCATTTCTCCGGATGTTTCGGTAATGGGTGATGGGGTCTGGGTACAACCACGACATATTGATCGAGCCAAGGTTTGGAATTTTTTTTTTAATTTTCCATGGGAGTTGGTGGTGTAGAAGGTTGATATCATTCCGATGAAGAACTTCCTTTGTCTGAATATTCTCCTCCTAAAGAGGATGGAGATGAACTAGGTGGGAAAGGTGGGATACCAGATCCTCCGACTCCAAGGGTAGGTGTTTCGATAAGATTGGTGGTATTATCACCTAAAGGATTTTGGAGTAGACCAATGCCTTGTAGTTGTTCTCGGATATCCGAGAAATCTAGGGGTTTATTAAGTGGCCTACCAGGTTGTCTGATACGGGCTAAGGAACTATGCGTTCTTATGAATGACTAACAAACAATTTCTTGGATGTTGACCCCTTGAGGAATTGGTGTCACTGGTTCAACGGGAATCTCAGGGTTATCGTTTGACGCAGTTGTTGTTTCAAGTGTAATGTTGTTGTCTGAGAGACTATCTGTTACGATAGGGGAGTGAGTGTGTGGGCGAGGAGTCGTGTGACCTCTACGTGCCATCAATTGAATTCAGGCCCTCTTTCTAGCACCATTTTTTGACGGGCATATGTGACACACCATCAACTCGAAGAATAGATTCGGACCAGGGTTGTCTAATTAACCCAAGCCACTTGGTGTAATCTATTCTGATGGGTTTAATGGCTCCCTTAGCCAACTAGGGTCCTAAAACAAAGAAATAAATAATCTATTCTAAACTATAACTACGATACTATGTACATGAATTTAATTCTTTACAAGAGTTAAAACAAAAACATAAATATGAATATGTGATTATGAACAAGGTATTTACAGATTGCAAGTTTTGGTGGATGTCTTATGAAATCAATGTTTTTGTAATTGTCTACGAAGTATATAAAGAAAGAACATATTTTTATATTTTCTGTTTTATAATCTAAAATCTAAGCACTCGAAAAGATACTAATAAAACATAATCTGAAACAAGAGAAGAATAATAGTCACAGTCAGTTTAAATTGTCTTGTTTCACTAGTAAATAAACTAATAATAGAAATTAAATGCGAATAAAACTAACCTAAGATTAATCTCATGTTGTGTCTATATCCCTGTGCAATCCAAACTTCTAGGTATTTTTCTTGCGAGAGAAATCTGTAACAAACTTGTGCTAACATCTCCATAATAAACTCAAGGTGTTGTTTTGGGAGCAAGGATATAAGAACAGAGTAATAAACATGTAGATCCAATGACCTTGTAATGATGAATGTTTACAGTAAAAGAAATTTTAATGTGAAACATTCATATGATACATCATCTTAACAACAAGCATAAATCAATGATATTAAAGTGAAATAACGATCACAGATATAATATATGAAACAACAAATTATAGACAAACTTTAAAGTGCTGAATAAAATGAAAAATTATATGCTATTGAGTCTAAAGTTGTGTAACATATTAATATCCCATAATATAAGAGGAAAAACATAAATGGAACAATGACACGCTAGTCTAAAGCTGAAATGTGAACAACTTGTCCATTCACTTCTGAGAATTACATGTCCATAATCTGTTTCAAGAAAAGATGATTTCACTAACAAAGTGAACAATATTTAAAGTAACCTGGGATCTAAATACTCATATCTCACAGGATAGAGTTGAATCTCCCAAAATCAAGTAATATTACAAAAATAGTGGATTAGAAACCACTCATAACAGAGTTGGTTTATTAAAAAATTAAACCAAAGTTTTTATAAAACATAAAGGAGGTGAAAATACTAATCATTTAGGCATATAATTGAACATATTTCCTCCAGGAAATCAACAACAAAATCTCCCATTTCTTTAAAATAACAAACCAATTTGATAAATTAGAAAAACAATTACTAATAAGTACTTTTTTATTAAAAGAGACTTGGCTACAGAATCAAAGATTCTGTAGCTAGTCTTTACTCTAGTAAATGAAATCACAATTCAAATCTACTTATTTCGAATTAGATATCAGAATCAAAAGAAATCATAACAAAATGTTTTACCATTAGAAGTTAACTAAAGAGGGGTCGAACAATTCAGAGTTTATTATTTCCTTGACACTGGCCGCATTCTTGATGACTATGTTTCTGGATTTATTGATACGTTTAGTGTCTCTCTCTGCATGAACCTTGAGATCAAGGTTTTCTTTCCTCAAAAAATCATTCTGAGTAGTCAGAGTTTTAATTCAGGCTTGTAAGAGAGGATTGTCGGTATAGTAACGCTCAACCCACTCGAAAGAGACATCACAGTGTACAGGGGAGATGGCATGTTGATGGAGGATACAATCAACTAAGGGTGCTTCAGTGTTACCTGTTGTTTGCTTCGGATCTTGCCTAATACCAAAGAATCCTTATTTACCTTTAAGGCATGGTGGTAAATTTTTCACAAAATCATAAGGTTCAGAATGAATGATAACCTCCCTTGTGGAACCCTGAATTTCTGGATCTTCCCGAAGTAGAAAATCCTCTATATCAGGATCCGAACCCTCATCGATATCGATCAGATCGATTGAGCTCAGATGAGTATCGTTTTGGTTCTATATTTTCCTAGAGATTAGGCTACCCACTTTCTTGTTCTCGAAACCCAAGTCTGTGCACTATTGTTTTGTTCTTTTACAAAGTATCTTGGCATTTGATTTAACATTAGCGTTCAAGATACCATCATTTGCAGGTACAAGAGGATCATTTCCCTTCAATTCATGAGTCTCTTTCTCTTGAAGTCTTGCAGGTGAAAACTTACCTGACAATGCTTTGTCTAGAGGGGTTTTATTTGTAAAATCTAGTCCATTAATCGAATTAACGAACTAGTCTTCAACCACTGGCTTGTCTAAGTTAGGGTTTGTTGTTAAAAGAGGGTTAGCTGTAGGATCAACCTGGGTGAAACCATTCCTCATGAAAAAGATCTCCCAACTGTCACCTATGGTTGACAGATGATATAACAACAATATTTTAACCAATCCATGGTGAACCAGGCTCGATTCAACACTCTCTCGCTTGTATCATTTTGACATCTTATAAAGACTCATAAATAAGTAAAAGGGCATATCTAAATCGAAACCTATGAAATTCATGAGAAAACAGATATGGTAGAGAAAAACCAACCCGAATCTACCCTCACATATAACAAATTTTTTCATAATTAACAACAAACTATGCCATCTAGGTTTTAACATATCAATAGGAATACCTTTGATGCAACAAGTGGTTTTACGAGATGTCATGAACATAATCCACGAGACTTCTTCTATTCGAGCGTTTTTGAACCATTTATCTCCCTTTGAGGGGAGCCTTGTTTCTTTACTCACAAATTCCTCGGTCAATTCTAATTGTATGTCTCCTATCTTAGCTCTGAAACCATGAAAGGTTTGTGCAAATGCTTTTGCTACCTGAAGATTATAACCCTGGAACTTTTTGAGGAATACATCCCAACCATTACTTTTTAAGTCATCGATAACATCGTCATGGGATAGTAAGGCCTGAGATCCGTTCATCTCTATGCAAACGACGAATGCCATGACCGCTGTAACTAGAATGCAACAGAGATTACTCAGAATAGTTTTAGGTTCAAATTGCGCAAGAAACAAAAACAAGTCCGAATGGAGATTAGAAACATGAAAATAGCAGAGCCTAAGGGTTAACATAACTCAGATAGTGGGAATGAAAACCAAATGGTTCATTGTATCCCTTACCATGTCTCACGATAAGTGCCAAAATTACAGAGTACCAAACCCTATGCCAATAATGAATCACTTCATTAATGTTTTGAGCTAGCAAAGTAAGGTGAGTACTCGAGTACAACAGGTCTGTACGCATTGGTATGAATGTTCATATGACCATTGAAATCATAAAAATGATATCAAACAATTAACCAAAGTTCTTCATGAATCAAAACAATTCGATAATGAACTATCAAACCATTGAAATGATAATAATCGTATTAACACAAAAAAATGGATCCAACAACCAATTCATAAGATTTGCATTTTAATTAAATATGGGTGTCCTTTAAAAGATGTTTCTAAGACACACAAATTATAATACCAAGCTAAGTTTTATGTTTAATTCATGCTTGTAGTCATGAATTAAACATAAAACAAACGAAAATGCAAACAATGAGAAATTAATAAGGAGAGCTTTTAATCCAACAGTCATTTCGAAACTCTAAAAAATGTTTACAAAATTGAGGTGATGGCAGCTACAAAAAAATGCAATTTCTTCCGATCATGTTAAATATCAAAATCATGTGTGGCTGCCAATAGATAACCATGTGATGGAAGACAAATAACTTGAAATGATTGAGGAAGTTAACCATTACAGTTTTCCAATATTTCAATGCACATTTGGAAAACAATTGAGAATTTGGATCCTTATAACTACTTAATGTCCAATGCATTTTGGTGTAGGAAAAAAAGAAATAGTTGGGGAAAAGGAGATAGTTTGTTTGCTAAGAAATGAAATAAAATAAAGAAATGGAAAATAGAATGGGGGGAGAGGTTGGTTTTCAATTTGGTTTATATAGAAGAAGAGACAGAGAAGAAAGAAAATAGAAGAGGGGCGTCTATAGAAACAATATAGTAGAGGAAGGGACATCATTTTTTGTAGGAACAACATAGAACAACATGTATGCCTCCATTCATCGAGTTTGAATGAAAATTCTGTCATATTGGTTGATAATGTAATGAGACTATGATAATTTTTTTTCTATATAGTTAACAAATAAACTTGAGTCCCTATTTAATGGCGTTTTCTCTTTCTTACATTTTTCCATGAATTTAATTTCTCTTGGCATTCTTTAAGTTGTTAAATTCATGTCAACATTGCTAGTTGTTAGTTGTGCACTCTGTGGGTAGAAACCTAGTTATATATTTGGTTGAGTACATAATCAAGAGTGACAACATCAAATGGTATAAGAGCAAGGTTTAGCTCCTAATTTATGGGAAACAATGCCCACAAGTAAGTTCTATGAATGTTAGTCTGAATGAAGGATGGAAGAAAATTTTTAAGGATGCCACCACAAAGAGTAGGAGCACCAAAAGGAGGTGCGAGGAACAAAGAGTTAGAGGAATTGCGAAGGAGGATAGAAGAACTAGAAAACAAAAATCTTGGAGATGCTGACACAGATTCAGAGTCTGAGGATGAGCTCGAAGAAGAGAGAAATGCTGAGGAAGTAGACCCAACAATATGTTTAATATATTTTCTGAAAGATAGAGGTAGTGCAAGGGTGGAAGTTTCATGTTATTATGGTATTTTGAAAGATGGAACTCTCATTGACTGAATAAGAGAGCTCAAAAGATATTGAGTATGAAATTTTTTAGGATCCCAATTGGGTTCGATTCACCATGAATAAGCTAGAGGGTGTTGCTACATTCTAGTGTGATACACTATAAAAGGATAGGGTAGATAAACGGCATGATAATATTAGAATCTAGAGGAAGATGGTGAGAAAATCCAAGGAGAAATTCCTACCTCTCGATTGCTAGAAAATTTGTGTAAGTAGGTGAAAAACTTAAGGCTGAAAGAGACATTTGTTCATGAATATGCTCAGGAATTTTTTAAACTTTTGCTCAAATAAGGGATAAAGGAACCATAATATTAAAGAGTGGTGAGATAAATAAATGGGTTGAAATATCAGATTCAGGATGAGACGATTACGCATTAATTTTGTAATTTGGATGAAATCTATCAAGTTGCTTTGAATGTGGAACAAAATATTGATAGAAGGTTGCGAAAAAAGTTCTAGAGAAAAGGAATTAAATTCAAGGGCAAAGAAAGTGCTGCTAAGTGAAAAGAAAGATGAAGCGACTAACAACCAAAATACAAGAGGATGAAGTGGCGTCGGAAGTGGTAGAGGATTTGGTATAGGTAAGTATGTGATCACCTACTATATATGTGCAATAGAAGGTCACAAGGCATTATAATGTACAAAGAAACATAATAAAGGGAGAATAAATGAGGTTGAAACACAAGTTACCCATGCATATGAGTTAGCAATTGCTGGCAACAATGTGGAAGTAATTCAACAAGAGCATGGAGAAAAAATGATGTTTAGAAGAGTATTACTTAAGCTTTAGAAAAATATATCAGAGGAACCTGAGCAGAGAAAGAAAGTTTTTAAAACTAAGTGAAAAATTTAGGATAAGTGTTGTCATCTGGTCATAGATGGTGGAAGCACGAAAAATATAGTATCCACATAGGTAATGGAAAAAGATGAAGTTTAAAAGTATTCCACATCTAAATCCATACATGGTTTCATGGTTGAAAAGAGGACAACAAGTGACTGTGACTAAGCAATGCTTGTTAAGTTTTCAGATTAGAAAGTTTAGTGAGCAGGTATTGTGTGATATTGTATAGATGGATGCCTATCACATACTAGTCAAGACACCATAGTTATTTGAGATAAAAGTTTTCACTGATGGAAGGAAGAATACTTCTGAATTTTTAAAAGATTGATAATGATACAGACTGAAAGGTGGAGACCGAGTTAAGTGGCAGTGATAGAAAAGGAAAATATAGCAAAATTGTTTGTTGTAACAATTTGTAGTATACTCACGGAGGTAATATGGGAGGAGATAATATGGGAGTTACCCAATGGGAATGGGGTTATGTTTGTTGTAACAATTTGTAGTATATTCATGGAGGTAATATGGGAGGAAGTAATATGGGAGGTACCCAATAGGAATGGGGTTATGTATTATTAGGGGAGGCCATTCAATGTAACGTGGACTAGGTCCACTATATTATAAAATAAGGCTCACTATTGGCTCACTATGATAGATAGTTAGATATAATAAATAGGATTTCTAGAAGATTCCTTCTAAATGGACATTCATACTTCAATTTGGTACTCATTACCAACGTAGAAGGTACACAAGATGTAGAAGGTACACAAGATGTGGAGGCAGTTTCGATCAAAAGTTCCAACCAACAATGGTTGGCAGACAATGTCCCGCAACTGGGGACAGAATTGGGAGAGCAACTCCTATTTAAATGGGCGGACTCTCTCCTTCAAGGTCAGCGCCAGCGATGGGAGAACCATCACTTCCTATAACGTCGCTCCTGCAAATTGGCATTTCGGCCAGACATTTGAAGCACTGAAATTATAAGCCATTTTCATCTGAATCAATAGTAACTTGTCCAAGAGTAACACAGAAGCAACGAAGCCGAGGTGATGCGAGAATATCACCCGCTTATAAGTGGTTATTACTGGCAGATAGTATTTCTAATGTTGAACTAGGGATAAGAAAATTGCCGCCCGCTTTCCTTTAAATTCCAATTTAAAAACTGGAGAATTACCTATGGTGAATTAGTAAAGCATAGCTTGTAAGGGCAGAGGTGCTTCGACAAACTAAATCGCTCCATTTCTGATTATCTTGACTGCAATTCGGTTGACAAAAAAATCTTTAATATGTGAACTTTCTTGATATTAAAAGAATTTATTGTTCAAATTGTAATTTTGATAATCTGAGTAGATTAGAAGCCAATAATTTTGAATTTTGAATTTTGAATGAATGAAACCACAATTTTGAGATTATAACCGTTTTAACTGAATTTAAACGAAAATTCCATCTATAATAACCCACACAACGGGGCGATTTAGATGGTGATTAGCCGCATTGACATTTAAGGAGGACCTATTGTCTAAAGAGACCAGTATTTACATGTACTTTAATAATCAACTCCCTCGCTGAATGTGAGGCAACCTCAAAGTTTTGGCCGTTTTCCACAAAACAAAGGAAAGCAAAAACAATCCGTTGCAAAATCAGTAATTTTGAAGAAAAGAATATATATATATATATATTTTTTATAGTTAGTTTTGGTAAAAAATTGTTAGAATTGTATATTTGAATAGTTAATTCTGTATAATTCAATTGTTTAAGGAATGGGTTGAATTTATTTCTACATTCAAAAATACAATTTAAATAATAAAAAAATATGATTTCTTACATATTTATGTTCTTCCATTCCTAAAAAAAACCCAAATCTAAAAAGTTAAACAACACCCTTTTTTTTCTTGGATAACATTGTTTGTAGATGCATTTTAAATTTTTATCTCTGCTTTATGAACAAAATTTGTGATGTTTTTCCTTTGACAAAATCTATGATGCTAACCACTGAATAAATTAAAGTTACTCTTCTAATATTTGGTTATGATTTTGGGTATTCTCTTTTATCTTTGATATCTTTTTATAAATTATTGAATTAATTTATACGTTATTCTTAATTTGTATTAATTGTTTTTAATTTTTTTATTGAGTATTAGAGTTCGAGGAAATAAGAGTGTAAGTTTTATCTTACTCTTATGTCACAAAAATTTCTTGAGAGTTTTGTTACTACTAAAAAGAGTTTTCCTAATGAAATGGTGTTGTTTTCTGTTTTTTGTTGCAAGTGTACAGTTCCTAGTTCTCACACATTTATCCTTCATAATTTAGTGTGTAGAAAGTGTATTCCACACCTCTTTTCATTTTACTTGGTATTAGAGCCTAATTATCTCGATCCAAGCTCTTAGGGACATGGTTTTTTTATTTAATTTTGTTTGAGTGGTAGCTTGTACATAAGGAAATATTGTTGTAGGGAAATGCAGAGCACATCTAGATTAGAAATGGAGAAGTTTAATGACACTAACTTTGAGTTGCATACGCTTAAGATGAAGAATCTTCTTCTAGATCAAGATCTATGGGTTGTAGTATCTGGAACCAAACCCACTGGTATGATAGATGAAGAGTGGGTGGTGTTGGAGAAAAATGTGAGAAGCCTCATAAAGCTCTGCTTGAATGATTCTTTAATATTGATAGTTTCTGAAGAAAAAATTGCAACCATGCTCTAGAAGAAGTTGCAGGATTTGTATTAGGATAAATCCTTGGTTAATAAACTTTTTTGGTAGAAAAAATTGTTTTCCTTGAGAATGGGTGATGATGATTTTTTAGTTGAGCAGTTAAATGCATTTAATATTATTGTGACCTAGTTGATCTTAGTTGCAGTGAAGATGGATGAGGAGGATCATTGTATGACTCTTTTGTGTTCTTTGCTAGATTCTTGGGACAACTTGGTAATGGCCATTGCAAGCACTGTAAAGACATTGGTGCTTGATAAGGTCATTTTTTTTTTACTCTAAGATGAGATGAGATAGAAAGATTATGAATATACCAATGAGGCCTTTGTTGTTCATGTAAGATCGAAGGAGAAAGGAAGGAATATAGAAAATGGTAGATCCAAATCTCGCGGGAAACATAAGTCTCCTGAAAAATACATGGTAAAATGTTGGAACTATGGCAAGGAAAGGAATCTCAGAAGGGATTGCAAGGAAGAGAAGTAAAGGAATAAAAAGGAAACAATTATTTTGATAATGAGTCCGAAAATTCTTCTAAAGAGGATGGTGGAGATGCCTTTGTTGTAGCTTTGAAAATCCATGCATGGCTAATAGATTTTAGAGCTTCCTTCTACATCAATTCCCATCAACACTAGTTTTTAGTGTATGAGAAATATGATGGTGGGATGGTATACCTCGAAAATAGTTGGATGCAGTAGAGTTTAGATCAAATTCCTCGATGGTAGAGTAAAGGGAATCAATGGAGTTTTCACATTTCAGATCTAGCGCAAAACCTACTATCAGTAAGAGCACTTAATGATGTGGGTGTGCCA
>SNQJ01S0022030.1:148666-168516 GCA_010110895.2 Picea sitchensis | reverse complement strand
ATCTTAAGATTTTGGTTGCAAGTGTATCGATTGTTAAGGCCATGGGTTTCAAATAAGTTGTAATTTTGACATAGAAAAAAATGGGGAGGGGTGGGGGTTGCTACTAGGAGCGTTACTTTTCAATTCCAGGTTTGATTTTAAGGTTTTGGTTACAATGATATAGATTGTTCACGCCATGGTTTCAAATAAGCTTTAATTTTAACCTCGGAAAAAAAAAAAAAGTTGAAGATATGATGAGAGTATATATACTAATGACTTTATTATACATGCCTTTGGCAAAGTGTATAGGAACGAGTATGCCCTTTGACTGCCCATTATTTTTCCTTTTACTTAAAAAAATTGTCTCAAATCTAATGTTGAACATAGAAAATAGATAAATATATTTTTAAACATATTTCTCTAACATTTGATTGGTTAATAAGTTTAGAGTCTTATTACAGCCTCACAGGGTTTGAAGTTTAAAATTAATTACACAAGACATTCTCATTTATCTGATTACCATGTTGTATTATACAGTCCAATCTACACTCTGTACTCTGCAATCTGAAGGGGTTCATCAACTTCAAGAGGCCCACTTATGTTAGTTTATGTTTGTTCTTATATTCATAATATTCATTTAGTCGACTTGCTACTATTTTTGTGACGTGGCGTCATCCTTGTTGGGCCGGACCCATTTTCCTTTACTTTTACGTAATCTTGGGCACACCACATTTTACCATAAGCACGCCACGCGGTACCCTATCATTGATTTTAATAGGTGTGTACCAAAAGCAATAGGCACAACCCATTTTGGTCAGAGTGTATTGATAATAATAATAATAATTTATTTTTAAGGTCATGACCAATCTAGACACCAAATTGGTGTATAAAACCCCCTTGTTTGTTTGAAGGGTAAAAAATTATTTTGTACGAAGGGCCAATCCCCAACAACACCCACTCTGTATTCGAAAGGTTTACCAACCTCAACACTTACTTTATTGATTTTGTTTTGATGTTGTAATGGGAACAACTAAGTGACAAAGACGCTTTTGATATTGTGCATTAAACATGTGACTTTCAAATCATGATGTAAAATGTTGTGGTAACATGTGATGGTTGGATATTAAAACACGACACTAAATGGCTTTGATGATCTCTGATGGAATATGTTAAGACTGCCTTGTGGATGAAAGAATTATTATCAATTTTGGTTTTGATATTGCATTAAACATGGCATTAAATGGTTTAAATGATCTTGATAGAGGATACCAATGGAGCTCTTTTGAATAAAAGAACTATACTTGAGTTCTAATATTATATTATCATGACAAAGCATGGGTGCTCTAGACCGTTGCTACTATGGTTATGCGCCTTGTTTGAATTTTATATATGGTAGCACATTGGGTTATGTTCCTAGCTCATTGTTATTTAAAGAAGTTGTTATTACCAAGGGGTGGCACACTATGCAAAAGTGATATGGCAATGGATATTTGGTTGATTAAATGTTTAGTTCTATGGTGAATTGGCTTGGCTCGTACTTTGAATTGAATGAAGTTGGAAGGGAGAAGCGACGTGCATTTACTGCATGTCACTCAAACTCCCCTCAAGTCCATCACCCTAGTCATTCTTGCATTTTGGTTTTGGCTCTGGTAGTTGTTGTTGTTCTGCCTTGTTCAGTCGTGAAGGATACATACAGTCTTGTTTTTCCTTGCGTGAGATTTTTCCAGGTATGGGTTTTCTTACTCTCCCATCCATGATAGTTACTCTGCCCTTTGAATCATTTTTTGGCTCTCAGGTTGCTCGTGGTCTCTGCGATTCTTAAGTTGTTATGATACTTTTGAACTGTGTATTGGTGTTTGCATTCTTGGTTTTCCATGATGGTGGTTCTGGACTGTTGGCATTTTTCAAGGAAATGGTCGTGGTGCTCTTGCTGTGTGTATTCCTTCGCATAGAATTGTTGAATAAAAATTACAGTGGAGCCTGCTCAGTTATGGCTCGAGTTTTGGGTCTGGTCTCTCTGTGGAAATTGATTATTATGGTTTGCCAAAGCTCTAAGCTTTGCGAGTACCCGATTTATGGATTGTCATTACAGGTCTTTGTGTTTAATTTTTCCCACGCCATGTTCGTCTATGTGGCTAGTGTACACACGTTTTTCAGCTCTGTGGGTTTTAATGTGAACTTATGAAATATTAAAGTGTTTCTTACCTTGTCTTGGAAAAACCCTGAGTTGTTAGTTGCTTGCTTATGACCTCACCGTTTCTTGGAAAGCATTGCGTAATCTGAACCTAACGCCACCCAGAAGTTGATGGAAGCATTATTCATGCTTTTGGTCGAGCACGGGTTTGTGCTTGGATGCTCATATTACAATGTTGATTAAAGGGATTGGCTTCATTTTTTTTCCTCTTGGAATTGGTTGTTTGTTGTTTTGGAAAGCCTTACAGCCGAGAACATTGTTACATATTATTGTTATGTGATAAATTATGATTGGGCATGAGTTATCTACACTATTCAAAGACCTGACCCTCTGATTGAACTACTTCTTCATACCTTCCACTTGTTGTCTTAAACCCTAAATATTGTATTGATATCGTGTTGCTCCAGTTCGATGTTTGGTGGGAGTATTGTGCGTGCTTGGTTACTTGGAAACGATTTTGTTGCATTCCTCGTTGGGCAATTCTGGACAAAGTCTGTACCTAATTGTTTATTTAAAGCTTGGGCTCAGAGTATTGAATGTTATTTGGTTCAAATGTTATGTTGTCTATATAAAAAGACACATGTGTGCGAATTGATTGGGGCCTGAATAAGAGTTATAATGACCAGTTTGATTACGCTGAACAATGTTGGAATAAATGATGGATATAAATGGTCATAAACACTATGTGTGTTTCTGTTGGCTTTAAAGGATTTAACATTGGAGTTAATGTATGGTCATGGCTCAAAGGATATTGTGGTTTCTTAGAGCGATTGCAATGTTGTTTGCTATGTTTGTCATATAATAATTATACAGATACAATGGTTGTTGTAATTAAATAATTATGGGCATAAAGATTATTGTTTGGAAGCCAACAAACAAATTTGTCAAAGAAAATAATAGTTTAAATTGTTGTTTTGAAAAAGTGAACATTGTTAAACTTTGAAGGTCTGAACAGAGATATGTTTTGTTTGCATGTTTTGATTTATTTTCAATTGAACAGTATCCATATCATTTCCCTATCATTCTATCACATTTCTCTTATTACATTCCCCTCATTATCCCAATTTCATTTATTGCATCCCTGTTCTATGAAATAAATTTTAAAAGAAAAGGTTTGTGCAAAAGCGAAAAAAGGATAACAGAACAAGGATTGATGATTGATATTTTGATACTTTATGACACAGTAAATTGTTTGATTAATTGTTGAACATTATTCGTGTATTAATCCCTTATTATTATACCACTTTTCGCTAATTACACTCCCTCCATATGTCCGATGAGCCCTATCACCCCCTGTTCATTGGGCGATTAATAAATGGTTTGTTATGGATGGATTTGCATGTATCTCGTGTCAATTTTTGAGCCAATTTTTTATTCATGTAAGTAGAGTGTCATGTATGGTTTATTAATAGCTTCATTACTGATGAATTGTTGTTACAAGATGAGTTTCTTCAGTAGGGGCAACCATGGAAGAAATAGCAGATGCAGGGGAAATTGGAACCGAGGTCCTAGAAGGCCTAGATTTTCCATACATTTTGATGTTGACCCCCAAGAATTGAACCAACTGTTCCAAGTTGGGTTCTTTAACTGGATTGGTCATGGAATAGTAGACCCTCGACCAGAAAGACCTAATTTCTAGCCTCAGAACATCCCTGGCATTCTCGTTCCTCCACATGTGTCCTTGCAACCGGAAATCCCCGTAAATGATGGATGGCAAGATATTGTCAACCTGGTTGTCTCTCACCATCGTGGTTGGCCCAATGTGTCATAATATCTCCCACCACCTGTCAATCCCAATGTCTAGATTTCCTGTGTTGATTCGCTTGTTCAATCTTCACATGCTAGTCAAAGACTAAAAACTAATGTTCCCCAACCTGTGCAAAATAAAGGAAAAGCAGCGGCCTCCCATTCTTCTCCCTCCAATGATTCCTCAAAATCTATGTCTTTCCACATGCATTTGAAGGATGATTGTTCCCATGTTATCAGCGAGATACAGCCTCAAGGGTCTAACCAACCACAAGCTACTTCTGAGAAATCAAAGGGAAACAATAGTGAAAAAAGAAAAATTGCCTCCCAGAGTGGAAAGTATGGTTTTTAGATTATGTGTTTTTATGAGTTGATTTGATGAAGACAGTGCTAATGGTTCTCAGAATGTTTGGACAACAAGCTCTGTTTTGGCATTTTGTGGATAATTCTGATAATGTCAATGATGTGGATACTTATATATTTTTTGGATATGATATAAATTATTTATGATATTTAAAATATCTAGTTTGGAGAATATTTAAGGGAGCTACAAGGGTGGCATGTGATCTAAATGATTATCCTTTTTGTGTTATATTTTAAGATTTGAAAATAAGATATTTACAGGAGTCACAAGGGGTCCCACCTACCTAGTTATTATTAATTAAAGACCCTTAACTATATGATTATTATTTACTTCTCCTAACTAATTAGTTGAGTCAAACTAACTTAACTAAAGAAAGTAGTTGAACTACTTCAACTTATTTGGAAAGAATAAAAGTCGAATGAGAAGAAGAAACAAAGGGGAATCGAAGGAGAAAGCAAGACTAAGGTTTTCTCTATTGGTTTCATGAGATAGTTTCAGTTTTCATTAATTTCTGAGTTTATTCAAAGCCTAATTTTCTTTTTGATAGCAGGGTCTTAATGTAGACAACAAGGTTCAAGACTGAACCAAAATTTTCAGACGTTTGCTTTTAGAGATGTTTATCCATCCTTGATAGTCTATGTATTCTTGTTTGTTTGTGAATTAAGTTTCATGACTGATAAAGGATATCTTGTAGAGTCAAAATGGCAGTAGTTTGTGGCAAGATGATCCAGATTATAAATTCCAGTTTTACTTGATTGTCAGAGTCTTTTTGTATGGTTTTCATCTGGGATCTCTAAATCAGACTTTGGTCCATGCCCTCGCAGGGGTTTTGTAAAGAGAAATCACTTTTGATATCTCAGAATGAAATAAAATCAGATTGCTATTTTGTCTCATATGTGTGTATTTATGACTTGGTTACTTTTCGCTTTTTGATCTCCATGTTTACTTTTTGTTATCTAGGCTATTTTTCGCTTTTGATCTCCATGTTTACTTTAAAGAAAAAATCTGTGTACATTCCAGAATCTCTTTTAAAATTTATTTTATATTGCAATATTTTTTTCATTAATAAATCAGATCAATCCTAGTGATTAATACTTATACTGAATTGGGAGAATATTTTGAGGCTATAAAACCAAGGGTGGCATTCACGACTATCTTGTCCTAGCCCCACAAGATTCAAAATCCATTGAGGTTGCATCCACATTTTCCTCAACACTTTTGTCATGCAAGATTTTTCAATGACTCATAGGTAGATCTATGATCATGTATCATCTCTTTGGTTGCCTCGATGATGGTTTTGTTCTTCCTCTCCGCAACCCCCATTTTGTTGAGGGCTGTATGAACCCAGGTACTCCCTGTCCTCGGGCTAGTATAGAAATTTTGAAATCCTGCGTATTCTCCTCCATTATCCTGACCTTAGCAATTGATATTTCTTTTGGTCGCTCTCAACCGAGCTTTGAATTCTTGAAATTTTGCAAGGACTCCATCCTTGTTCTTCAGAAGTAAATCCATTTTTATGAGAGTGATCATTTATGAAGAGTACATAGTAAAAATATTATCCATTCAGTGGAGGCAACAATCATTGGCCCACAAACATCTCAATGTATCAAGTCCAAGATTTCCTTGGATCTATTGTCACTACCAAGAAGGACCCTTTGACATTCTTTCCAAAGGCACAACCTCTGCAAACACCTTTATGTTTAATTTGTATCTTTGGAAGGCATGTTACCATTTTCCCTAGGGATGGAAGAGCTCTTATAATGAATGTGAGAAGTCTCTATGTCGACTCACTTAAGATGATAGTATCATGTAACAGTGCCTGGAATGGTCGGTCCGATGGTCCATCCAGATAAGTTGCTTTCTCGAACACCAATAACTTTGGCAGAATTTATATGTGAGTTATTGTACATGCAATAAATTTTCCTTCAGAAAAGGTAGCCTTGTAGCCTTTGTCTCTAAGGTAGAAATGGAGACAATGTTCCTCTTCATCCTAAGTACATATAATTTCACTTAGTTGAATATGCATGTCAGAATCTAGCTGGAAGGTAGAATTTCCAACCCTTCACATTATATCCGCATCATCTCCAAGGACAACATGTAGATTGGTCTCTTTCTCAACAAGATTAATCAGGTGATCTCTAAAACAGTCATGTTCCTCAAGGCACCACTGTTAATCAACCAAGTATCATCATTAGTAGAAACCATACTCCTGAGAGTGTTGAAGTGAATAAGAAGGCTTCTTCTTTCATGTCTTCATCTCTTTGCTCTAAAGTCTTGGATTCCATGAACTGTATTTGCTTGATCAATCTAGCTTATCTTACATCATAGTTATGTTCATCATATTTTAGATTCTTCACAAACCCTTGCCAACTGGGCTAGGAAACCTAACGGCTAGGCTAGGCTAGCAACCTTAGGTTTTGTTGGGATTATGACTGCCAACAATAAGCCTTAAAATTCAGAAGAACACTGGTGAGCTAAAAATCTCCTTCAATGAGCTGCAGAAACCCTAAATCTGAAATTTCTACAGAAAATTACGAAACCCTAGAAACCCTAGAAACCCTAGGGCCAAAAATCCAAAATGCTCAGAAATGCAATCTGAAGGGGGTTGGAGGTGCATTGAAGGATGTTGTACCCTCCTATGCAATTTTATCCCTAGCGTCTAAGTATTAATTGCTGGAACACCCAAAAATAGAGGGTTGTACAGATTTTATGGAAACCCTAGGAGGGTCGTACGATTTTGCAGAAGTGAGAGGATTACTGGTAGATGCTTGTGCAATGGGTTCTTCAAGACCTATGCTCTGATACCATGCTGAATTTTCTCTATGCTAGGCTCAAGCATGAAGTTTATTTCAATTTTAGCATTTACTTGAACCATAGACAAATGCAACTACACCATTAACAATTGTTGCAATAACCAAAATCACAAGAAGAAATACCATGCACAAGAACACAAGAAATATCCTGGGAAACCCTTCTCAACAAGGGAAAAAAACCCAGCAATCCTTTGTTATATTCTCAAGAAAAAGACCTCCCACACCATAGACTTAGCACACAAAAGGGTGCTCCCCAAAACCAAGAAGGCTAGTGCCCAAGAGAGGTGCGCACTTCAGCCCTAGAATATGTACTTGCTGAAATTTCCAAAATCACATGTGTTTTCTGTTTCCTCAATGGGAAAATCACCTTTATTTATACTATACTGGACACATAAAAAGTGGTGTTTATTGGCACAACAGGGTCGACCTCAATAACTCAAATCTTTTACATTAATTATCTTTCACTTTATGGTGGCACCGACCTGTACCCTTTAAATCACAAATAGGGTTACAAGTAAATCTAACTCTTAGAAAATATAGCAAGGCATCTCACACACCCACTAGTGCTCAGGCACGAGGCGCACCTCCACCTGTGCTCAGGCACGAGGTGCACTTCCACCTGTGCTCAGCCACAGGGACGTCCAACTCAGTATATCTCTATCTCACTTAGTCTCACAGGAGAATCATCTAGAATACCACATTGTCTCAACTATCTACACAAAGGAGAACAATACACCGATCACGTGTGCACCTTCACCCCTCACAGGGGTACACATCATTTCATCTCAAATGACACACCCATTTCATGGGCATCCGCCCCACACGAGGGCACACATCATTCCATCTCAGTATCAAAGAGGAACGACACACCCATCTCATGGACATCCTCCCCACACAGGGGCACACATCGTTCCATCTCAGTCTCAAAGAGGAATCACACACCTATCTCATAGGCACACCCAACTCATGGGATCTCTCACATGCCGACTCACTCAGTCTGTATCCTAGAGGATGTCTCACGTAGTTGTAATCATCAACAGGGCTCTGATAGACCATAAAATGAAAGAGAGACCTCGAAGACAACAGAGAAATAGTTAAGGGTCAACCTTAAGTTTCATAGGTTGTTGGGAACAAAAAAGGAAAAATGACATATGACTTAAGAAGATAGATGGCAAGGGAAAGAATAAGGTTGCTACCCGACTTATTATGATGGAAATATTCAAACCCTTTACTTGCATGTTGAGACGTCCTTTGTAGATGGTTGTTGGTGTGTTGGAGGTGGCATAATCATTGTAATCACTTCATGCTTATCTATATCGGTGATCTCAACCAAATATTTTCTTAACCATTGTTGTATGTACTCCCTCATTTGAGCAACTGTTATTTCATGCTTGGTTTTTATCTCAAATAGTTCATTCCCCATTTCTCTTAAGTCAATACTCAATTGGTGCAATGTGTCTGCAACATCGTCATTTTTATTAATGTATTGGACAAGCCACCTTTCAAACTTATCTTCGGAGAATTCCACCGAGTCACTAAACTCACTTTCCCATGCAATTTTTAATACTTCAAGTTGTTCCAATGGTTTCTCTTTAGACATAAGTATAGTATCCATTAATAAGTTAGGGCCACCCAATACTTTTGTAACATCAACAAGTGTTAGAAATAGGCCACCTCTCTTGATTTTTACAACATCTAACACATACAACATTTCTCTTAAAGTTTTAATCCTTTCCAACCAGCAAGCATTGATATACTTCATTCAAATACTAGATTGAAGGTTCTATTCTCTTCTGTGGGTGTCGCTTAAAATTGAAACTTTTGTCGTAAACATTCCCATAGCCTCCTTGTAAAAACTTTCGTCATTCTTTACATCCTTTTGGAGATATTCTCTAAAATGCACAATCCTTATTGAATAATTGGTTGAACTTTGTGTTAGCTCCCATATTTCATGGATTGGGTCTATTATTTTCTAGATTCCATCTCAAATGTATTTTCTCATAGCCAACAAAAGACTAGAGGAACCTTTCAATTTCCTACTGCTTTATGGGACGTCCTCGAGGGAAAGTGTTGGTTGGATTGCAATTAAAGGTTCAACAAACAATGGTTTAGGAATTAGAGCTTTCTCTAATTCCTTTATTCTTTCTTTTAAAATTAAATTATCTTTCTCAGTATAAAAAATGGATTATTTTAGTGCTTCCCCAATTGCCTCGTGAAATTGTACAATTTTTTAGGGTGCAACCCCCTGGAAATCAATTTATGATTTCCACTTTTTAGACACTTTCTTATTTTTCATGTTAGCTTTCTCTATTAATAATTTCTTGGAATTTTTTTGGGAGGCTACGTGGTGAAGTGTGACAGATTCTTCTTTAAAGATATTTGGTTCTTGGGTAACCAGAGCCTCAACAATTTCCCGAGTTTCCAGCAGTCTTTGCTTTGACCGGCTAGGTTCTTCTATCACTTCATCTATATCCATAGCTTGGGGACTTTCCTCAATTTCAAGTATCTCTTTGTCCCATTTTCCGTGATTCTCTCTTTCTTTTAACATGAGTATAGAGCACATGAGTTTTTTCCAAATTTTTCTTCGTAGGGTCTTTGTCACTACCATCATCTAAAATTTTGGTTGGTTTTTTTCTTGGTTCTAGACTATTAGTTCTAGATTTTTTCTTTGCAAAAGTACCTCTCTGTGAAACACTCGGTGAATTAGGGTTTTTACTTGTTTCTTCTCTACCCATTTGTCTGTAGCACTCATTAGTGTTGGCTAGATCTTCGATGTCGTTGTGGTCTTCTTCAATTGACGTCTCGAGGAGATTATGATTGTCTCCTCCTCCTTCCTAGAATTGTCCAGACTTATATAAATAATAAGAGTATCCCACCAGGGAGATGTATGTAGAAAACAAGTCCTTAGGGTCAAAACCCTTGATGCATTTAGCTTCCTTTAAACCAAGTTGGTCAAATTGACTTGCAAATGCATCCAAGTGAGAAATATGTTTGACAACAATTTCTCCAACTCTCCAGGGAAATGGAATGAACTGCTTCTTCCTTTGTTCATTAAAGAAGTGTGGCCAATATTTGTATTGTTGGCACACCTCGATGACAAAGAGTTTATCAGATACATAAAAGGGAAGCAATAAGCGTTTCTCTTGGAGACTGAATAATCTCATAAAACTAAAATCCTCCGTAATCTCAAAAATTCCTTTCTCGACGAGAAAGGAGGCAGCCTCTAATGACAGTCTCAATGTAATAGGACCAAAGATTATTTTTTTGAAATCAGAAATAAAACTATCATGGACCGCACAAAAATTGTATTGAGCTTTATGTCTCCACAAGGATGGATACCAAACAAAGATTTGTTCCACCTTGAAATCAACACTCCTTGCCCTCAACAAGTCTTCGAAGATCTAGCAATAGGATACAACAAATGTCAAATAAAAAGTCATGTAGAATTTCAAGGTTTTTCTCAAACTACCCAATTGAAATGAAATCTCATTTGAAATAATTTGGCCCCAATCAATTAGGGTGTCTTCATCAACAACAAAGTGAAGAATATAAAAAATATATTTTGGTATATAGGCCATGGACTCGAATCCAATTATACGGGAAAACAACAAGGTGAATTCTTTGTAAGGGTATTTTAGCAAATTTACCTCAATTATAGAAGTACGTGATGGAGCTCTCGTGTTGTGAGATAATTCTCCAAGGAGCTCCGGCTCCTCTTTTGTGTTCCTTAAGAAATTCATCGGCTTCCCCCAAACTTGAATTCTTCTTCTTTCTGTATCAAATTTATCTGCACACCAAAGAACTAATTCTTTTGAAGTTCATCACCTCAGTAAGTTATGCGAGAGCTCTAAGCTTAGTTTGTTTCTTTCACCGGTAGGGAGAGAAGGCCTTGTACCACTTGTAATCTTACGACCACTAGAAATTATGGTCTTCATGTCCAAGAGTGTTAAGTGTGTCTCCACAAAAAAAAACCTTTCTTCTACTTGACATATCTTTACACTACTTTCTCTTCTTACTAATAGGTGGCACTACTGTCGATATAACACACACAACATGGTGTATTGATCCTTTATTAAATTTACCATAGATTGTCTCGATTATTAACCACCATAGTTCTTATTTCAAAGTTTTAGAACGATTATTAACCACCATAGTTCTTATTTCAAAGTTGTCGGCTTGCACGGTAAGATTTAGAATTTATTACAAAGCTTTACGAAATCTTGGGCACTTTAATAACGATATTAAATTCACACAAGTGGGGGATGACATGGTGGAGGGGAAATAAATGCGACCAAGAACGCTAATGCGATGTTGTGGAAGATGAAAAACAGTTAAGTATGGAGGTGCAAAGTGGGACATGGAAGGTGCAATATGGTGAATACAGGATTGCAGGACACGGGACATGGGAAATAAAAAAATGTAAGAAGGGAGGACTCCTGCATCTGCAATGATAAAATAGACTAAGTATGAGAAGAGGTAGTTATGTGGGTAGAGAAAGTGGATGGATCATTTTGGAGAATGCAGGATTGCGGGTTGCGAGACATGGACATGAGAGAAAAAGATAATCGGGAAGGAAGGGTGTCCTACATCCACATTCAAAGAAATTGCTAAGTATAAACTGATATGTAGTGCGATTTAGAGGGTGAGGAGGTAGAAAAGGTCATTTTGAGTGTTGTGTGATCGCGGGTTACAAGACATGGGACATTTGTGGGACATGGATGCACTGGTCTCCCACAATGAGACTCACGCAACACATAAAAACGACTAAGTGTTGGATTTGTGAGAGTGACTAAGTATAGACTTATGAGTTTGTTGACCTGAGAATTTTATGGTATTATAATCTGCAACCCGCATTTCAAAGAAAAAAAATGACCAAGTAAATGATATACAAGGAGTTTGGGAAGAAAAGGAAAAAGATTAAGGATGGAAATGTAGGTACCGACATTAATCAACAAATGTAGATCAACAAAGAGGTGTGTGACTAAGACATTTGTCAATGCACTAGACTCAAAACAAATGGATTTTTTTTTTAATTGCTCCAAGAGTTATACTCTAATCTTTAAGTTTAGTAGTTTAATAATTTTTTCTTAGTAAATTGTTATTACATTAAAACATTTCTAAAAAGTAGATATAAGTAATTTTGCTACACTTATTTAAAAACACTTTTTTTTTTTGTAAGTAAGAGGTAAGATTATATTAAGATCCTTCGAAAGTCTGAATCAAAGATCCAAAATATAGCTAGATTCGGGCTATAGTTGTTGGACTGCCCCAGCATGGGGAAACCAGTCCAACTAGGCCAACCAGTTCCTTGACTAAACAAGTCTAGAGTTAAACCAACAACAAAAAGGAAAAACACGGTTTATCTTTTCAGGTCTAGAAGCTAAGCCAACAGACATACTCTAAAATTAGACAGTTGGCCTGTAGTTGGGCCAGGTGGCTGAGAGGTCGCCTGGCCAAGGCTCTTCCTCGATGTACGTCATGCCATAATCCCATTGCTCGCCAGCTTCGTCGGTGCATGCAGGGTCCTTGCTGTCGTTCTTGCGCTCCTGCTTCCGTCCTACTGCCTCTGGAGTCTGCGTTTTGTCCTGAGCTTCGTCTTTAGCGGTCTCGGGGTTCTCGTTGGGGCTGGTGTCGCCAGGGGTCGTGAATAAGGCCTTGTGCATAGAAGAGAGAATTTGCATGAAGTCGGCCACCTTCCCCTCTGTTGCTTGGATGCGGTATTGCAAGTTCGCTATCTCTTGCCGAAGCTCAAATACCAAATCATGCAAGATAGCCAGGCTTTCTGCGAACTGCACTCTATCAACGCTCTCAGGGAAACAAGGACCTGCCCGCTTGGGCGCACTCTGAAGATAAGGAACACCTCCCAGGGTGCCCAACGGGTCGCCAGAAGGCGTGGAGCTGGAAGGAACCGCTGAGGGGTCGTGAGAAAGCCTCAAAATTGAGATTGGTGTACGCGAGATGATAGCCATGGAGCTGAGCTACGGGGCATGCAATGAGACAGGGATAGGCTTGGACTGTCGTTGAGGGGAGGAGTCGACTGAGGTTGAATCAGGAGGCATGATAGAGGGTCTTCGAGGCTTCTAAGGGGAGCCTCGCCTCGGTCTGCCTCGGGGTCGAGTCATGGAGAATCCTGTGCAGCGAACTGAGAAAACGAAGAGCACTCGGTGTAGGGAGAAGACCAGGATCGCATTACGCCAGCGAGAGGGATCAGAGGTAGACCTGCGCTGCAAAAGAAAGGGCATTGCAGCCTGCATGCAGAGGTGAAAGCCAAACATAATGAATGAAGTCATTCAAATTCGCGGCAAGGAGGAAAGGACTGGTGTGTTAATGCGCCCTCCCATCAAATTAAAATGCCATTAAACGTCGGGTGGGGTGGTGGGTTGTGGCATGATCCCATCACGTGGCTCCATGCCACGCTGCCCATCGCCCTCGTTCAGATCTTGCCACATCGCCCGCCCTGACACCCCATCTGAGGGAACATCCACCAATCCAGCTTTGTGAATGCATTGCAAGAGGATAGGGTGATTCTGATCCTGGGCTGCATTACAGTGGAAGTCTGGTCCACTCCAATTGGCTCCCAGATTAGCTAAATCATTAGCAACTTGGTTTGCTTTCCTTTTGATGTGAGATGTAATGATAACCAGATTTGGGTGCATTAGATCAGCAACGGTTTGTAGTCCATGCGACAATCTCCAACTAGGCGAGATGTTGTCCGGTCTTGTCCCCTGTAAGATTCGGCGTAGCAGGCTGATGATGACTTGCGAGTCCCCTTCTACGATCATCTTAGTGTAATGGATTTTGATGGCTAATTGCAGTCCCTTAATTAGTCTCCAGAGTTCTGCTACATTGTTCGTAGAGTGCCCCAGGGGGCCAACTGTGATGTCAAGGATGTGTCCGTAATGATTTCGTATGACAACTCCATAGCCCGCCGTGCCAGGATTTCCTTTAGAAGCTCCGTCGAAATTCAGCTTAACAAAATCCTCTGGAGGAGGAGACCAGATGGAGGGGCTGCTCAAAGGGGGGGTGGAGGAAGAGGGGAGGGGACGTGTCGGAAGAGTGGGAAGAGGTGTTCAGTGCTTGAGTATAGAGAGCTCAGAGGGAGGGCAAGCCAAGTCCGCATCAGACCAGTTTCCAAGACATTGCGATGGCATTGTCTCCAGCAATGTTTCCAAGGGAGAGAGGTGCCTCTGAAGATTCGTCGATTCCTTTCCTTCCAAGTTTGCCACAGGATAAAACCAGGTAGAAGTTGCCAAATTCGATTGAGGAGGGGAGAGTGGAACGCCTGATCTCTCCAATGCGCAATGGTTGCTAGAATGTTGTCTCTGTGGCGATCTGATGTGCGCATGATAAGCGCTGCTTGATCCCAAATTTGAGCCGTGTAAGGGCAGGTATTAAGGAGATGATTCAAGGTTTCCTCTACCTCTCCACACAGTATGCAAAGGGAGGGTCCCACAAAACCTCTCTTCAGGAAATTGTCCCAGGTTAGGATACTTGAGTGTGAGACTAGCCATAAGAACAGGGTGACTTTCGGCCAGTGCCTGAGATCCCAAATTTTACCCCAGACTTCTGAATCCAGGGGGGTTTGACTGAGCTTTAAGCTGGTAGGCCCCCCGCGTGCTGAAGAAACCCTGAGGCTTGTAGCCCCATCGAAGAGTATCGTCCCCGGCAATTATGGGTATTCTCCGTCTGGTTAGTTCCTCTTGCAGGGGTGCTAAGTCGATCTGTGCCTCCAGGTTAATACGCACCTCATCTAAATTCCAGCAGCGCCAGGTGTCCTCCGTAGGATTGTCCTTCCAGTAATCTGCGACGCTTGTCAGGCCTGCCTGTGTAGCGTGAGGGTAGATATCTCGGGCCCAATCCTCATTGCCCAGGGTTGGCCATTGTTGCCAGGAATCTTGCCAGAAAAGAGTCGTTTTCCCATTCCCTATTTCCCAAAAGGCGAGCTGAGTGACCAGCAGTTTGTTCTGCTTGGTTGTTGTCCATATTAGAGAGCCTGGGTTGTCTCCATTCCATCTGATTAGGTCTTTCTCGGCTGTGTGGGGGGTGTATTTCTTCCTCCAGAGCTTAGCCCATAAGTCGCTTGGGTTTTTTAACCAACGCCACCAAATCTTGGCACTGAGAACCTTGTTCATAATAGATGGATCCCTTAATCCCAAACCCCCTTGTCGTTTGGGCTGATAGAGCTTTTCCCAGCTCACTAGTGCTATTTTATTCTCTTTGTTGAGGCCCTGCCAGATGAAGTTCCTTTGCAAGCTTTTGATGGAGTTGAGGACGAATTTTGGGGCAGCCAGCACAGAAAAGGCATGGATTGGGAGCGCTTGTAAGACAGCTTTAAGCAGGACGAGACGACTGGGTAGGTTCAAGGCTCTAAAAGTCCAAGAGGAAAGTCTTTTGGAGAAAGAAGAGAGGAGGTGCTCCCGGGAGGAGTTCTGGAGGGCGTTGTCGATCAGGGGTAGGCCAAGGTACTTGGACGGAAGGGAGCTCCTATTGAAGCCAAGAATCTCGGAGATGTGCTGCTGGATCTGAGGGGGCGTGTTAAAGAAGAATATTTGGGATTTGTCCTTGTTGCAGTCCAGTCCTAAGGATTCAGAGAAGGTTTGGAGAATCTCCTGGAGAGAGATGGCTTCTCGCACCGTGGGGCTGCCCATTAGAAGCGTATCATCCACGAACTAGTTGTGCAAAATAGGGGGAGAGATGCCATGGAGGGGCAAGCCTGTCAGAAGGTTTTGATCTAGAGCTGCATGGATGGATCGACTGAGTCCTTCGGCCATGATAATGAAGAGGAAGGGAGAGAGGGGGTCTCCCTGTCTAATTCCTCTTGAGGGGGAGAAGGGTCTCGAGGGCACACCATTGACGAGCAGGTAGAAGAAAGCCGAGGAGGTTAAATTTAGGATCCAATCTACCCAGGTTTGATTAAATCCAAAAGCTAAAAGCATTGCTCGTAAGTAATCCCAGCTTAATTTGTCAAAGGCCTTAGAAAGATCCAGTTTGAGGAGCATACCTGGGGTTTTGGTTTTTTGCAGGGAGTGGATTACTTCATGAGCCAAAATGATGTTGTCCAGGATCTGCTTGCCCTCAACATAACCTGATTGTTCTGGGGAGATGATTGTTGGTAAGATCAGCTTAAGTCTCTGAGCTATTACCTTTGTAAGGAGTTTGTAGATTACATTGCATAGGGCCATAGGTCGGAATTGCTTGGCCTGTTGTGCCTGCCCCTCTTTGGGGACTAAGGTGAGAAAAGTGGCATTGAGTGCTTGGAGGATTTTCCTTGTGACTCTTGAATCTTCCAAGATTTCCCAAACCTCAGTCCTGATCATCGGCCAACAGTAGTGGAAAAAGTCGTCAGTAAAGCCATCCGGCCCTAGAGCTTTGCATTTGGGAGTTTCCTGTAGAGCTTGGTCCACCTCCTCGATGGTGAAAGGTCGTAGAAGGGCAGTGTTTTGCTCCTGAGTTACAAGAGAGGGTACATGCCTTGTAATTTTGCTGATTACTGCTTGTCTGTCTTGAATGGGTTCGGTAAGGAGGTTCTGAAAGTAGTCGATCAGGTTTGTTTCCAAATTAGCATGAGAGTGAAGGGTTTCGCCTTCCTCTGAGATAAGATGCGTGATTTTGTTGGCGTGCCTTCTTTGGATGACCATTCGATGGAAGAACTTGGTATTGCGCTCCCCTTCTTTGAGCCATTGAATACGCGACTTCTATTTCCACAATATTTCTTCCTGTTTATTCCTTTCTTCAATCTGTTGGGCTACTTTGAGTTCCTGTGCTTTCAGCTCCTCTGTTATCCCCTGCTCCCTAATTTGGTGTTGTATCTCAGTCATTTGTCTTGAGAGTTGTTGTTGGGAGTCGAAAATGCTGCCAAAGGTTTGTCTGTTCCAGAGTTTAAGAGTTTGCTTAAGGTTCTTAAGCTTCTGCTGGAAACGATACATTTTGGAGCCCTGAGGTATATCGGCCTGCCTCCACCAGTCTTGGATGTTTGCCTGGAAATCGGGGTGGTCTAGCCAAAACTGTTCGAATCGGAAGGGTTTCTTTCCAGGGGTGGCCGAAATATCCATCCAGAATTGTATGGGCCAGTGATCTGATCCCGGGCGGTTCAAGATGGTGGCCTCCATTGCCACGTCGTCCAACATCAGAGGTTCTGAAAGGAGGAAGCGATCCAGCTTGCAAGTTATTTGGTGTGCCCCAGTTCGTCTGTTTGTCCAGGTGTGAGTGCCATTGCTAGTCTCCAAGTCAATTAAACGAAGGTCTTCTATTAGATTGTTGAAGTCACAGGAGTCTTGGTCTAGTCTTCTTGATCCTCCTTTTTTTTCCTCCAGGCTGCGGATGATGTTGAAATCTCCACCAAGAATCCACTTATCATGGTGCAGTAAGCTGGAAACATATTCGAGGCTTCTAAGAAATGCTTGTTTATCCCTTGGACTGGGCGGGCCATATACACTGGTGAGGTGCCCAGGCTTATTGGATCCGATGAGCCTATACTCTGTTGTGATAGACCATCTTGTAGTGTAGAAATTTTCCATTAGCACTATGTTGGGGTTCCAGAGCATGGCTACTCCTCCATCTGTTCCTGTAGCGTCAATCGAAACCGCTTTCCCCTGTCTCCAGCAGTAAGGAAGTAGCCGATTGATGTCTTCTGAGGTGCATTTTGTTTCTTGCAACAGTACAACGTTCGTGGTTTCCGCTATGATCAGTTCTCGTAGCAATTTCTGCTTGCTACGACCATTGAGTCCCCTAATATTCCATGAGATGATCTTCATGAGGACGGGGGGGTAGGGAGAGGAGGGAAGTTGTCCGAGATCAGGTGGACCTCTCCTGAATTTACCATAAAGTTTCCTATTTCCTGTATGAGCTTGTTTGTGGACTTTCTACCCCGTTTCTTTTCATCTTTTTGGCTTTTGCTTGAGTTTTTTGCTTGGCTGCCCTGGATTCCCAATGCTTTACTGGCTCGGGCTGAGGATCCTGCGGAGGAGTTGAGAAATACCTTGTGTACTTTCCTCAGTTGATCCCAGGGAATGGTGTATAGTTTCTGGTGCCGGTAGGCATGTTCCAGGTGTTCCAGATCCACTCCAGCGAGATCAGGTTCCTCCAGCTCCGTTTCCTCATCTCCATCCTCGATTTCCTGCAGATCTGGCGTTTCCTGTGCCGAGCCTATGGGGGTAGGCTTCGTTTCCGTTGTTTTTGGAGGCTGTGCAGGGCTATGGTTCTCGTTATAGGGTTCACTAAGCGGAGTTGGTGCAGAAATAGTTGCAGAAGGTGTCGAGTGTTCTGAATGATCTTGCAAGATGGCAAATTTATTACTAGTGGAAGGGTCTTTGCTTACCTGGGGTGGTTGCCTTCGTCCTCCTTGACGCCTTCTTCCCGCTGGTTGTGCGAATCCGTCATGGTCCTTGCCGCTTTCTGGATTTCCATCCTTGTTGATCGCATTAAGAGGGCATTCTCTGAAGAGGTGACCATGTTCGTGGCATTTTCTACAGCGGAAGGGGATGTGTTCATAATCTATGGTTTGTGACCAGTCCTCGTCGTGGTATTCCAGAGTGATGGAGCCTGGGAGTGGCTTGGCTATGTTCATATAGACACAGATTCTCGCATAAGACGTATAGCGCCGTTGCTTTGTGGCTTCAAAGGATTTGACGTAGATGCCTATGGTGTTGCCTATTCCTGCTAGGACCTCTTCCAACCAAAATTCCTGGGGGAGAGAGTACAGTCTGATCCATACCGGTGCATGAGCGAAGTCTTCCTTTTCGGGACTGAACTTTTCTATCCAGAATCTCAAGAATAGGCCCGCCAAGTTATAGAAATATGGCCCTCCATCAAAGACGCGGTTGCGATCCTCGAGGTTGTGGAAGATGATTGTGAAGAATCCTTTCGAACCCAACTGGAGATCATAGTGGCCTTTTGGTTTCCACCAGTATTGTATCCACTTGACCAGGTCACGCTCGGAGGGCCAGAGCCCTAAAAATTTCCCCACCAGAGCGTTGTCTCGCATGTATTGCTTCTGCTCCTCTATACGCGATGAACTAACCACATATTTTGGGGCTTGTGGTGCCTGCGGAATGCATTTTCCGGGTATCCATGGGGCCGAGACTTTTGTAGGGTTCTTTTCCTTGGCTGGGTCAATGTCCATGTCCTTATCTTTAAAGGTACCCTCTTCCAATAGCTGTGCACGCAAGTCTGGAGGCGTTTCAAAGGTCGGACGCTTAGTTCCTGCTCCATTGCTTTCATTGGCAGTAACGCGGCTGTAGGAGTCGCCGACCGGCGCTCCCTCCCTGTGGTGCAGGGGCCCCTGCGGGGCTGTCATCGTTCGGGCTCAGTTCGCAGCGGCTGTGCTTGCTCAAACCCTAGTTTGCAGAGCGCCCTCCATTTTTTTTTTACAGATACAACGGATTTTTATTTTACTAAAAACACTTTTTTAATAATGACCAATTTTATTAAATATAATTATCTTTATTTATTAATAAATAATTACATTATAATAATTTTTTCACCTTAAATAAGGTCATTTTAAAATAAATATAAAGCATAATTATTATGAAAAAATAAACATTAAAGAATGGTATTGCATCAACATTCACATTACTTTAAAAAAAAAATCACACTTTCGAAAGTTCATAGTGTATAATCATTCACATTACTTTTAAAAAATCACACTTTCGAAAGTTCATATTGTATAATCATTAATATGTAAAGAATCAAAGATTATTAGAAAAACCTGTCTCTTTTGTATTTAAAATTGAAATCACACTTTCAAAAGTTCATA